>VDFB02004860.1:0-11995 GCA_007258455.2 Sequoia sempervirens | reverse complement strand
CAACTGCACCTCTAGACAATTTGAACCTTGGTAGATGGTGTAATCAAGAAACATACCATCATCCCTTCCGACTGTAATTGAACTACAACCAATCATGCTAGAATACAAATTTCATATTAGATAATACTTATATAATGAATATGATAATATTATCAACATTGTTAAAATCAAGTCTAACAAACTATAAATTTATAGAAAATATATAGAGCAATCAAATTTTTAATAAGAGGAAGGTTAGATAATACAAAATCTATATTAATTATAATTTTAATGATCAAAATCATTTTACCAACATTATCAACTTAAAAAACAATAATTCATATTTACTAATTTAAGGATTAATGCTGATTAAACTACATATACATAACAAAATCCTTGAAGAAAACAAAAGTTTATAAAAAATATGATATTAGAACCCATTTTCTACAAACTTGTGAGAAGTAAATTCACCCAATTTTCATTATTTAAATAATATTGAATCACTTTAACTTACAAGAACCAAAATGACTTGGAGGTTCATCCCATAGTGTGATGGTAAATTGTTGTTGTTGTTGTCACTGTTGGAAAAATGAGTAAGCTATCTATATGTTATTGATGTCACTATGTTGGTAGTTTGGTCTGGTACTCTTAAACTGGTGCATATAACTATTTTATCTTCTCTGGCGGCTGATCTAGTATTTTTGGTTGCCCCTCTGATATTCTAGTCCGCATTTCTCCATAGTTGACAATTGTTCATTACAGTTTTGGCAAACTACTTAAGGATGTTAAAGGCATGCATGATCAGGATATTTCGTGTTTTCGTGCTTGTATAATGAAGTGACATTATTATGTTGGTTGCGGTGAAGACTATTCCTGGCTGACTTGTTAAGTCAATTTTGATATGATATGAAAAACTTAAGTGTGACCTATTTTGTGGTCTGGGCAGACACAATGTATCATGCTAACGGTCAAATTACATTTTGAAAATATTTTGTGGAGTTGATAGTTGATATCTTTTATAAATGAATTACATCTAATTAGGCCGATCTAATTGATGCTTGTGATGGAGGTCGGATATATATATGCATATATGGTGAACAATTTTTGAGAGACAAAGCGTGCATGAAGAGAAGAAAATAGAAGAGACATAAGAAATAGTGAGCGAGTAATGTATGTGAAGGTGTAATCAGAAAGGCAACAGTTGATGAGCGAAGAATGAAGGGTGAAAAGTCTGAATACTAAGCATCATCGAAACTGTATCAACACATGATAGGTGCATCTTTCCAGTTCATTTTTGGGCTGTAAAGCCTTATTCTATTTTGTATAATCTTGTGTAAGCAGTGAGCCTCCTTGTTGGATAGTGAGTCCTTTTTGTAAGCAGTGAGCCTTTGTACTTGGACAGTGAGTCCTTTTGGCAGTGAGCCTATTCTGAAAATATTATATAGTGCGAGTTAACCCTCACCATGGTTTTTCCCTTATTGGGTTTTCCACGTAAAAATCTGGTGTTCATTGTGTTGATTTACTTTCTGTTATTTGTGTTTCATGCTTATATTTAATAACATAACAGTGTGGTTGAAGATTTGATAAGTGATAAAGTTTCAAAGTTAAATTTGTGTGACAACTGATTCACCCCCCCCCTCTCAGTTGTCTTGCGCTTGTTTAACAACGGCCACCAAGGTTCAAATCTCCACTAGGCCATTGTGAGACAGGCATTTAGGCCTATGTTGTTCCAATCCCTTGTTGGGCTGGTGTGCTTGTGGATTCTATGCCCCTGCTGGACTACCGTACTTGCAGGATTGGATTGATCACTTGCATTCGTATATGAGATTATTCACTATTGATTCCACATGTAAACATGTCAAAACTGTTCATCCTTTCGTTGTGAGATACTTGGAAACAAAACATAGCAATGCAAAGCAAGATATACTATTACTGTTCAGTCTTTTATAGTTGAGAATTATATATAATGTTTCATATTTTAAAGATGCCTTCAGACTCAGCAACATACAAACTCTTCCACTTGATGAGGTACTCAAACCTGTAACTACCAGTTACTACATTGGAAAAAAATCATAAATATCTTTCAAACTACATATAAGTTTGATTTCCAATAACATTTTTCCATCGACAGTCACGACTTTTGGTGATCTTGCCATTGATAGAGTTGCAATATATTTCAATCATTGCAGAAACCTTAAATTCTCAACTTTGCCACAAGTGAATCCTTTGCATCATTTGAGATATTAACTATATCGTTTATCAAAAACCATGGTCAATTTAAACATCATTAGTCAGTTAATACGTTACATTACTACATTTCATTTAAACATATGACTTAAACACATTTTTCTGTGGTTGACAATGTTTTGTATTATGATCTACTGAATGTTGTTTAATCTAGTTACAAAATATTATTTAATTAGGGGAGAGGATCCAGTATTTGAGCATGTTTCAATAGTTGTGATAATAGTAGTTTATATAATGTCCAATATTTTTATCAATATTGGACCAATAGTTGTGACTTTAAGTTGTTAGTGTTGATGATGACTACCCATAATTAAACAAAATGCATTCCTTTGATCTAAAAAGCAACCAATCATGTGATTCCACATCAATGCTCAATAAAACATGTTGTGAATGCACAAGTATTGGTCTCACTTTTTTTTTGGGCCTTTTTGGACACCTTGACAAAAAGCATGCTGATGTGGCATCATATTCAATGATGTGACCTTGAAACCTTAGTTATAAGCAGGGGACTTGCCAAGTAAGTTGCTGTAAAAAATTGGGAGTGATTTGAAATTTTCACGTAGGATAATTAGAAGCTCAAAGTTAGGGTGCACAACTATTGGGTCCTCTCCCCTATTAATCACTGTTTAAATGAAGTTTTATCTGAAAGTATTTAAGGGCGTGAGTAAATTGAGTTTATTTGAATTAATCAATCTAGTGGCATTAGGAAAATCCTAATTTGGGTGTATTGTTGTGGTGAACAAGCTGTGTCAAAGCTTAGAATCTTCTAACTATTCTTTTTGGGTTGATAAAATTAGAAACTTACTTTACCATGCATCATCAAAACTTGCACTCTGCATACAGGGAATTGCACAGGTAGAATGCTGTAATGTCCCTTTCTATTTTTGCTTTAAAACAATATTTCTAATCCTAAAATGATAATTGCATTTGTACTTATAAATATAACTTAATCAAAATCATGAATTGTATTAAAGTATTCAGATTTTTTCATCTTGACATAATTTTGAAAACAATCTTATCTTAATTTTTTGCTATGTTTCTTCTTCCATTTGCAACTATTTTTCCTTAAATGTTTGTTAGATGTAGACAAGTTATGGGTTTTCATCCAATAACTTGATAGGAGAAATTATGGGTTTTCATCCTTGGACCTCTTAATTTTCTTTGGAGGGTTTTCATCATAGCAACACAAATCATTTAGAGAAAAAACCGACAAATCAAAAGTATAAAGGTTTTTTGAAAAAAATAGAAAAAAATCAGATTTAAGAAAAAACCTATGTTCCACGGGGTTTCGGGGATGGGGACGGGGGGATGGCAAGGGAAGTGTTTCAAGGATGTGGGAGCGGGGGGTCTAAGTTTGGGGGCAATAGGGGAATGGTGGGGGGACGGTGGTAGGGGGACGGTGCATTGAAATACATATAGTACTTGAAAAAATTAGTTATAAAAAGATGTATAGCTGTAGAACCCTAAGGAATAAGTAAAGTTTAAACTTTAAACACGTTGCAATGATTTCATTGAACTAGTGAACATTGAAAATCAAAATGAAAATATACTTAATAAACATTGGAATGAGAACTAGATGTTTCATAATTTGAATGCTGTTAAAGGTTGTGGATTTTAGCTTTACACCTACCAATTACATTTACTAAAGTTTCTAAAGCCTTTTCAATATATCCAAATTGTGAATATTTTACAATCATTGCAGTCCATGAGAGTAGATTTCTTTGAGTCATTGTTTGACATTTTAATTCATGTTGCAAATCCAAATGGGAGTGGGAAAAACTCATTATTTTGGTTGCTTGGAGGCCTTTAGCCATCGGTGTCAACTTGTTTGTTTTTTGTTCTGTACTTGATTCATGGGCCATAAGTCATGTTTTTCCTGTCCATTAAATGAAACAAAAAAAAACCCCTCATACCTGTAACTTCAATCGCCCAAACTCAAATGCCCACACTCAGTAATGTAAACACTTAAACAACAAAATGAAAATAGAGGAAAAAGTCAAAGGCATGGTTGATATAGCCTTTTAAGCTTTTAAGAATACTTTAAAATTTAAAATTTATAAATATCACTTTTGTTTTTGTTTTTTTTTTTAAATAATTTTTTATTGCATTTTTAAGGGGCAACCTGGAAGTTCCTTGCACTTTGGGGGACTGTTTGGAAGTCTTGAGGATGCCTAGAAGTCCCCTCAAGAAGAGAGACATCTTGAGGCAGCGGAGAAATGGGGGGATTAGGGGGATGACTGGGGATGTTTCCCTTAAGTCTTTGAGTCTCAAAAACGACAAGATTTCAAAAGTCGTCCCTGTGGAACATGTAAAAAATTATAAAAAAGGAGACAAAAACTACTTTCTTTTTTTGAAATTTAAGGGCATTTCCATAGCATAGAGATATAGAGAGAAAATAAAATAGAGAGTTTAACACATGAATTGTAGAAAATAGGATTTTGTTGTTTATATTCATATCACTAATTACATTGCATTGCACAAAGCATACTTCATAGCACACAAATAATAACTAGATGGTTATAGTTGATAAAATTTCAATTACTATATAGTTTGTACAAAGTCAACCTATAAACTAAGTACAAAGTTCCAAAAAATCAAATGTAGCCAATGACTCTTGCTACTATAAATAGAGCTATGCTAAAGGGCTACAGATCTTGATGATGAAACTCTTGGTTTAGAGCTTCTCCTAGTCATTCAACCTCATGATATCCAAATTGGTGTCTAGGATCTCAAAATCCTTAGGCTCAAGAAAGTCACTAAAAAAACAAATTTTCTTTGCTAAGTAGGCATCATAAATTACAAAACGGGAATCGACTGGTTCATATTTGCGATTTAACAATACTTGCAATTTCTAGAACAATGTCAAAGATAACTATATGAAGATTGTGAAAGGAAAATTATATGACAAAGCAAGCAATTGCAAAGTTCACCTTAGTAGGTTTTGAATCAAATAGCTCAAGATAGAGTAATAGAAAATGCTTTTGAAACAAAATCTTAAATTTCAAAAGACCATAAATGATATTAAAATGTTCTCATTGATAATTATTTTAGCAGATTTGTAAAAGAGTAAAGGGAGTGTTAAATATTTTTCCATTAGATAATAAAGACCTGCTAGTACAAAAGAAGAGAGCAACTATTTGAGCCACAATTTTAGTTATTATTATTCAAATAAATTTTCTTTGATTTTGCGTATAAGTGGATGGAGTTAAAAAACATTGATGGACTTTGAGTTGAGAATTTGAGAGATTAGAGGTACAAGTTTCAATGGAAAATCAAAGCATGAGGAACATTCCCTTTCAATGGGACAGTTGCCGTTGAAAAGTGAAATCTATCTAGATCGTTAAAGATAATATATGAGGTCTGCTTCGGGAGGGATCAAGATAAGCCCACAAGACTAGGGCATGAATTCTCTCAAGGCATGTATTTCCTAATACCTATTTAACATGCATGGAATGCTACACTGTATATGTCTAAAACATTCATGCATTGCTATTGTACTCCTTTTAGGCCTTTTGAACTTCCATGTATATGACGATCCTAAATGGAATGTAGTTCTTGAACAATGCAGGACATGATTTAAGCAAAGTTTCACCAATTAACAAAAGCATTAAGCATGCAAAATATACAGAATATTTAAATATAACCAAAACAATCCTTCATTTTGATATAAAACACTACTCTAGTTTATTTTTTTTAGCACTACAAGTTGGTTTTTGTTAAAGAGAAAATATGAGGCTTGCTTTGGGAGGGATCAAGATAAGCCCACAAGACTAGGGCATGAATTCTCTCAAGGCATATATTGCCTAATACCTATTTAACATGCATGGAATGCTACACTATATATGTCTAAAGCATTCATGCACTACTATTGTACTCCTAGGCCTTTTGACCCTCCATGTATATGACGATCCTAAATGGAATGTAGTTCTTGAACAATGCAAGACATGATTTAAGTAGAGTTTCACCAATTAACAAAAGAATTAAGCTTACAAAATATATAGAAAATTTAAATGTAACCAAAACAATCCTTCATTTTGATATAAAACACTACTATAGTTTATTTTTTTAGCACTACAAGTTGATAGGAACCATTTTGCTTCTGGTTCCACAATGTCTATATACTATTATGTATATACTTATGCTTCCCACTTGATTATACAACTCTCACTACCCTACCTGCTTATCATTAAAACTTGATGGCCAGTGCCAAATTAAAGCTCCAAATTATCACACTTTGTTAGTGCCAAATTGAAGCTCCAAATTATCACACTTTGTTAGCATCTGAAGAGGAAATTTGTCCCAACCTAAACTTGATAATCTAAACAACCACCTTGGTATTATTGTTGACAATTGAAATGTTAAAATTCTTTTGAATAGTCATGATCACAACAATTCAAAGAAAACAAACCTCTTTAGGTTGATATCAAGTCGACAGAGTTTCATTTTCGTTTAGTTTGGCTTTCTATATTTACTTTTGGCAAACATTTTTATAAGGTTTAGATATGTCAGAAAAATAAGATTGAAGTCTTAGTATTTATGATATTGTCTACTAGTTTCCACTAAATTGTGTCTTTGGATTTATATACATGGACAACATTACTACGCCTAAGGCAAATGACAGTAGTGTGGATATAGAGAAAAAAGCAGCACATCTCTTAACTTTTCCATGTTAATGTCCTTAACAACAAATATAGAAGCATACCAAAGAACATGTCTATTTTAATGCCCTTAACATCAAACATAAAAGCCTACCAAAGAACGTGTCTCTATTTTAATGTCCTTAACATCTATTAGAAATATATGTCTATTCAAGGTTGCCTACTTGTGATTTGCCTCAGCAACCTGATGAAATCTAGTGAATCTTTGATGGTGAACCACGTCCCAACAACGAGCGCTTAGTTCTATTATGAAAATTAACAAAAAACCCGATTAAATAGTGATTTCGCACGGTTATAGTTTTGCAATGGGTTGGTTGGGCAATTTTTTTGCAATTTTTATGTGTTTTTTCACAATTTATATGCGATTTAAACCCTTAAAATTTGTTGAACACCATTGAAAACTACAGCTGATTAAATTGGGATTTTTCGAGGAAAAAAATCATTTCAGCCAAAGATTTTTTAAAAATTGCAATTTTTGTGATTTTTTGAGGATTTATGCTTCTATGGTTTTCATCCTCTTTGGCTGTAATATTCACTTGTAAAGTAGCATAATATTTATTCCTAATTGATTGATCTCCTATTCTCATTAAATGATCTCCCTTGTATATGAGACAACCCTTCATACACCCTTTGACTTTGATAAACTGTAATTTTAATTTTAATTTAATAATTCTTTAAACCCAATCATAGATATCTTAATTTACGTGCCATTTTTTGAATTTCCTTCAATTACCTTTCTTGCGACTGGTTTATGTATTAGCGAATTACCTTCTTGTCTTGGGCGAATGTGTCTTATAAATCTGAACACGCCATGTTTTGGGTTGCTGAGCAAATTTCTCAAAAATATAAATTGGCTTATTTTGAAATGAGACATTACAGAAGCCTAAGCAGCAAGGCTTGAACCTAGGTCATCAGCATGTCAATTACTCCATATTATGGCTAGATGGTGGCCTGCTGTGTTGACACTCTTCTAAAAGTTGAGAACACGTTATTCCAATGCTCTTCTAGAAGTTAACTATATTAGTACAAGCAAAACAGGTATGACCACAATACTCTAAGGGCCCTGATTAGCATTAAACCGGTTTTTATTTTTTAAGTTGCAAAAAGCCTGGGATTTTAACCCAGGACCTGCTTTGAGAGACCACTTACCAGCCCACCTATTTTCCTCATTCACATGCAAAAGTGGTAAATAGTTGGCTTATTTAAAATGGATAAAAAATGCCACTGTCTGTTGAACATGGTGAATGTTAAAAGAAGGCCTACCATAAGTGGTCTCATAAAATGACTGTAATGAATAATATTCCCAAACCAGCAAAAAGCAGAAGAAAGATAAGAATAAAGAACATTAATGATGCTAAAAATCTTATGGCGCTTATGAGAAACATTTTTATCCCTTTCAAGTTTTCAAGACAATAAAGGTTTAAGAATAATCTCTTTATTGACATATTTAGATTGATCAAATATTTTTGGGACAGCGAATTGTTGAGAGAATTGATACTCTGATAGAAAATGTGGTTAAATTTTAGAATGTTCTTTGAGGAGAGCACTATAATCAAAAAAAACAAAAAAAAGGCGGGGTGAGTCGCTGGGCTGGGTCGCGGGGATACCACTGGGTAATAAAAAAACAAAAAAAAAAAAAAAACATTTTTATCCCTTTCAAGTTTTCAAGACAATAAAGGTTTAAGAATAATCTCTTTATTGAGATATTTAGATTGATCAAATATTTTTGAGACAGCGAATTGTTGAGAGAATTGATACTCTGATAGAAAATGTGGTTAAATTTTAGAATGTTCTTTGAGGAGAGCACTATAATGTTAAGAAAATAATATTTGTTCATCACCCTGCAAATACATATTAGTACATTTTGTTGCAATATAAGCATAGATGTATATGGTGCCTTGTTGTACCACTTTTATGGTAGACGTCTCATTCAGCACTAAACCACCTCCCTTGCTTGAAGGCAAGCTAAACTGCTGCTGCCATCCATCCATCCTCTCTGATAAATCTACTGTAAATTTCACAGCATTTATATTCTCAGGCAAAAAGAGTCTCCAATTGGGAAGAAAATTCCTCCAAGACTTATAGAATTCATTTAGCTCATCCCCCTCAAGCAACTCTGCATTTTGAAGGTCCTTTCTGTACGAGATTAACTTTATACTTCCATCACTACCAACCTCCTTCCGGACACTATGTACTCCAGTTATGGCTCCTTGGTAGTCATCTTTAAATAAGAAAAGATATCCAGGCTCAATTGTAGGCTCAATGATACTTTGTTGGTTGAGCTGTAAGCAATATTCAGTTACTGTAAACAGCTTGTAGAGATGCCTTGGCCTCAACTCATCCGTGCTATATACATCAAGGTATTCAGGAGGATGATTTTCAAGTTTTTCTATGGGTGGAGCAGGAGGAGGAGGGATGCTCCTACATTGACCCTTGTCTGTTATTTTATGCAGCTCCCAGGCAGACCAATCATCTGCATCATCCATAATAACTCTATGACCCACGGACAAATATATACATTCCTCTGTAACCCCTCTAATACTATCGCCACAAATCCATATATAGTCATGCGTAGTGCTTCCATCCTCACTAAGCATGCTCGTAATATAAACACAATCTCCTATATCTGGCAACTGAGGTAGGGTTTGCCACCTGGTTATTCCTCCCCCTAAATCAA
This sequence comes from Sequoia sempervirens, assembly GCA_007258455.2. NCBI lineage: Eukaryota > Viridiplantae > Streptophyta > Pinopsida > Cupressales > Cupressaceae > Sequoia > Sequoia sempervirens. The sequence goes on along the minus strand of VDFB02004860.1, from coordinate 2,434 downwards.
GCTTTTCGACATTGTACATGTCCTTGTCTTGTGCCGAACAGGGAGTCAAAGCATATACACACTGGTCTGTGACAAAAAACCTGGTGAATTTGTATGATTCAGCATAAATGTGAGACGGAAGAGGAAGCTTCCTAAGAATACCCTTTTGATATATGAACAGAAAAAGGGTATTGTCATTGTCAATTTGGGTATGGGCATAGAAAATGACTGAATTTTTAAGGGCGTTGGGTTTGTAGTGGGGAATTGCATATTGGGGATTGTTTAGGGCATATGCCCATGTTTTATTCAAGGTCATCAACAAGGGTTTCATATGCCAGGGCATGTAAGCCATGATCGGGCCCAGAGTGATATCATTGGGCAATACAGGGATTAGATCTGCAATCCAATGAAATACAATTCACAGTTCAATATCATGTCTCAGAAAAGCTAATTACAAGAAATTGACATTTTCTTGTTGAACCCTAAAGTTACTGTTATCAAACCCACATACAGTTACTGTTGAAAAAGGAACCCAAGTGCTGCTACTGTTAAAAAATGAACCCAAGTGCTAATACCATGAAAGAAAAAAGAAAGTACCCAAAAGAGAAGATGCTTACAAAAAATAGATGGGTGATTACTGTTCTCTGAAATAAATCAAACCCCCCAAAAAAAAAAAAAAAGTTTGGGTAAAGAAAGAAGAAACGTACCAAAATTGTTGCTTGATGTTGTACATTGCAACTGTAGCTCTTCTGAAAATTGACTTTGTGGGTCTTTGCCACTGATACTTTTCATCCTTTTTGTGCACCCCATGGTTTCTTTCCATCGGCATTCGGCAGCAAGCGTGCGTGGCCTTGATTTTAAGAGGGTAAGCTCGTTCAATATATATATCAATAAGAAACTTAGCGATTAAGGTACGATTCTTCTAAAAAAGTTTATGCTCTCATCGTGATGTCAACAGAGCAAAAAGTGATGCTTGCATTTCTAGCTCCCACCATAAATTGGAAAGGTGGATGTATTTGGAAAGCTTAAGCTTGAAGCAGTCCGTCTTTATGCAGTATCGGGCATTTGATATTGATATTCTTCAACTGATGACGTGTGATCGAGCCCCGTGCTCTATCAAATAAACTTTTACTTTGAATTTTTCTGTTAAAGTAATAAAAAAGTAAGATTTGATTCAAATAAAACTGATACTCTTTGTTCCTTTAATATTTACTTTTTATTATCTTATTAAATAATTCATGATAAGATGAATCATTCTTTTGCTCTTCTATCTTTATTTTATATTTATTCTTTTAATTGTTTTTTTTTAAAGTTGTAATAAGTGTCTACTTTAAATTAAGTATTATGTTATAATTGAATAAAGAAGTAAAATTTTACATAAAAATTATGTTAATTAAACAGTGATATAATCACGAGTATTTGTAATTAATTGTAATTGTAATCTTAAATGTAATTATAAAATTAATTCTAATAAATTTATTATATTTTAATTAATTATAAAATTATATAATTATAATTAATTATAATGTAATTTATATAGTTTAAATTGTAATAATAAAAGTAATTGAAAAGTTAATTTTTAATTATAATTATTTGAAAAAAATATAAATGAATTGTACTTAATCTTAATCTTTATTTTATTTTTAAATAAAAAGTAAAAATAAAAGATTCTAATATTTTTCATGTCCTTTTTTAGCCAAAATATTATTAATTTAGTATACATATTAATTTAATATATTAATATAGAATATAGTCTCATATACTAAATCATTAAAAATTTAGTATGCATATTAATTTAATATATTAATAGAGTATATAGTCTCATATACTAAATCATTAAAAATTAAAATATTATAGTTTATTACAAATAATATATTTAACAATATAGTATATAGTCTCATATACTAAATCATTAAAAATTAAAATATTATAGTTTATTACAAATAATATATTTAATGTATGTATTAAATTATTAAAAAATCTATTATATTTAATAATTAAAATTAAAATATAATAATATTATTATATTAAAGTTTATTGAATAATATATTTAAAATATTAAATTATTAAAACAAAAAATATAGTAAGTCATCAAGAATTAAAATATAAAAATATTATTTTATAATTTATTACATAATATATTTAATGTATACTAAATTATTAAAAAATATAATATATTAAATCATTAAGAATTAAAATATAATATTATTAATAATTTGTCTATATGTATCTATATAGAAAAATTAGTTTATTTATAATATTAAAAATAAAAAATAAAAAACTATTTAAAATAAACATTCATGATATTATATAAATATTTCATGATAAATAATTTTGAAACATTTTAAAGTTACACATTTGCATCTCACTTTAGAAAATATAAATATTTCTTAAAGAAAAAAAATGATTTATTATTTGCTATCAAAAAATATTAATAACTAATTAAAAATCAATC
>VDFB02004857.1:0-35088 GCA_007258455.2 Sequoia sempervirens | reverse complement strand
TAGGAGGAGAAGAGAGGGCAACCAGCAAATTGTTTAAAACAAAAGCAAGGTCATATATCATTTGGGAAGCTTCATACTGCTAAGGAGGTGCATTGAAAGTTCATTGCTAGTGAGTGGGAGGAGTTTGCATTGCATTCCAAGCCAAATCTAAGAGGTAAGTTTGATTTTAATGGTTTTTTTTGTGTTTTTTTAACAAATAATTCATTGTAATTTGTAAAATCATTGTTTTTAAATTATTATAGTTTGCATTTTTATTTACAAACCCTACTTGCAACTTAAATAATTCTACAAACCCTACTTGTTATTGCAGCCACATTCATTTGCAAATCAAACCATATTATTATTTTCACAATGTTTCAAACCCCAGTCAGAAAAGACCCTGCTTGGAAACATTGTGAAAATTTTCCTGAAATGAAAAGAGGAGAAACAAAATGTAAATACTGCAAAACAATATATCATGGAGGCATAAATAGATTGAAATACCACATTGCACGCATACCCATCCATGATGTAGTGGGCTGCACCCTAGCACCTATTGAGGTTGTTCGTGAAGTGCAGGTGCAATTAGAAAATTTTGAAATGCAAAAAGAAGTTAGAAAGAGATAGAGGGAGGAGTTGGCGGGTGTTGGAGTTGGACAGGGACTTGGTGCTGTTGGAGGTGCTTCTTCCATGCCTCCATACCGTCCTAGTGCTAGTGCTTGTGCTAGTGCTTCTGCTTCTGCACCATCTATTCCTATGCGTACTCCTAGTGCTGGTGGCGCTGCTACTGCTAGTGGTAGTGGCAGTATTAGCATTGGCCCTAGAGTTCGTAAATCTAGGGTGGACTCATATTTTGTACCACACACTACTCTTGGTTCCCAACCATCGCTTGAGAGCATGGGTTGGAACAAGGATGCACATGATGCAGCAAAAAAAACAATTGCAGACTTTTGGTACTACTGCACCATTCCCTTCCATGTAGCCAGGTAATTCTTTTTTCGTTTAATTGTTTTAAAATTTATATTTAAATTTTATTGTTTTAGAATTTAGATGTATCTCACTATCGAATTCAAATTTAAAGTTAAAAACTTAAATCTTTTCATTTTATGACATGTTTTAGGTCTCCTTTTTGGCAAAACATGGTTGATGCAATAACCAGATGTGGGGCGGGGTTCAAAGCCCCCAGCGAAGATGAATTAAAGGGCCCACTTTTGACTCAAAAGGTGGCGGATGTGAAAGCACAATTAGAGGAGCAGCGTGTGCAATGGAGGAGGATTGGTTGCACCATCATGACTGATGGCTGGACCGATAGGAGAAATAGGACGCTGTTGAACTTTCTAGTTTCCTCTGGAGGTAATTGTACTTACCTTAATACATTGATATTTGAATTTGATTTAGTGATTAATAATTTAATAAGGCTGATTTATGTTTTTAATTTATTGAATAATTGGTAATTTGGTTTTGCTTATTTTTTCAGGTGACACTATCTTCATAAAGTCCATTGATGCTTCCGCCCAATTCAAAAATGCCACATACCTATGTGAGGCTATAGAGGAGGTGATAGCCGATGTGGGGGAAGAAAATAGTGCAAGTGGTGACAGATAATGCAGCAAATTATGTTGCTGCTGGTAGATTATTGATGGAGAGGCAGCCAACTATATTTTGGACTCCATGTGCCACCCATTGCATTGACCTCATGATGGAGGATCTTGGCAAGCTCCCATGGATAAAAACATGTATGGAATCAGCAAGAAACATTTGCAAATTTGTTTACAATCATGCATGGGTGCTTAACCTTATGAGGCAATACACGGGGTTGAGGGAGTTATCTCGTCCTGGCATCACTCGGTTTGCATCAAATTTTATCATGTTGCAATCCTTGATTCGGTCAAGGGCACCTTTGAGGCGCATGTTTGCTAGTGAGGAGTGGTCTTCCTCATCCTTTCTACAAGCACTGCAGGGATTGCTGTGGCTGATTGCATATTTGATGAGGCAGGGTTTTGGACACCAGCAGATGAGATTGTGAAGGTAACATTTAATTCTTTATTATGTTTTAATTTTTAATCATATCTTACTTTTATTTGTTCATTTTCGTTGACAGTCACACTTACTTATTTGTGAAACATGTTTGCACTTTGCAGTTTATTGAGCCCTTGCTAGTTCTCCTACGAGTTGCAGATGGGGAGAAGCCCGCAATGGGCTACATATATGAGGGCATGGATAGGGCCAAAGAGGCCATTAGATCAGTCTATGGTGGAGTTGATGATAAGTATCGTCCCATTTGGGAGATCATTGATAGGAGATGGCAAAACCAACTCCATAGGCCCATCCATGCAGCCGCATGTTTCCTAAATCCGGCCTTCCACTTCCGCCGTGATCTCCGTGCAGATAGAGAAATTCTTAGTGGGCTCTACTCGACGATAGAGAGAATGTTGCCCACTATTACTACATAGTTAGTGCACGAAATAGATGCCTTCACTAAGGCACGAGGAGACTTCTTTGCACGTCAAATGTGCAAAGATAGTAGGACAACATTAATGCCAGGTAAAAATATATTTAAGGCCATAATTTTCATCTTTTTATATTATAATTTATTATTAAATGTTGAACTTGAACTTGAAACTTGAAACTTGAAATGAGATTGATTTTGTTTCTTTTTCTCATCTCAGATGGATGGTGGGAGATGTTTGGTTCTGATACACCGAACCTGCAAAATGTTGCCATACGAATATTGAGCCAGCCATGCAGTTCATCCGGTTGTGAGCGCAATTGGAGTATGTTTGAGCACATACACTCCAAGAAGCGCAATAGATTGACAGTGGAGAGGATGAATGACCTAGTATATGTTCATTACAACCTTCGGCTCAGATACAGGAAGGTTTTTGACCACGACAACACCCCGATCTGTTTAGAGGAGGTTGATCCACAGTCTGAGTGGATCACTGAGGCTACAGACGCAGTCTTTAGTGACGAGGACCTTGATTGGGTGGACCAGGCAGAGAGAGAGGCTGAGGTTGTAGCCATGGCTGAGGAGGAGGCTAGAGCACGAGGAGACATAGCTACTGGTGGTGAGAGTGGTATGGGGACTCAGACACAGGCAGAGACTATGGCTGCAACTGCAACATCATCCAGGACCTTTAGACGCCTTCGTAGGAAGGATGCTGGCTCCACTATGCCATAGGCATAGAGTGATAGACTTATAGCTATTGTTTTGAATCTTTTGATATTTCATATTTGTATGGAACATTTGATGTCATGGATTTCATATTCCATGAGTTTTGTATACATTTGACTAATTTTATATATCAAAGTATGTTATTTCCTTCAGCAGCGCAACTAGAATTTGTGTACTTTATACTTATGTGATCATTGTATACTTGTGTATGTGATCAAATTTGCTTTTATTTGTGTTGTATTCAATAAAGGGTGCTTGAAACAAGTTTTAAATCTTTAAAAATCTCTAATTTTCTAAGGTTTTTTCAACTTTTTTCATTTTGCCGAGTCTGCGCCAAGTCCGAGTCCCGAGTCGCCGAGTCGCCGAGTCGAGTCACCCTAGCCGAGTCCGAGCTGAGTCCGAGTCTCGTAACTATGGTATATACTGTATCTATGTGTTTGAATTTGAAAAAAAACCTGCTTATTCACATCTGATCATAAAAACTAACACTCATTACCATCTTTTTTGTTGGTGCATTCTACAATCTGTTGAAGTCAAAGGTGTTGTTTTTAGTCCCGAGCTCATAACTTTTCACCTGTTTCTCTATTTTTCGCGATTCCTGTGTTGTTAGGATGGTCTTTCAGATCTCTTCACAGCCATCTATGCACTTTTTCTAGATTTCTCTTCAAGTACATTTTATTCGGTTTTTTGTGTTTTCACATTCTGGTGAATTACTTGGATGTCTTAGCTCCTAGAAACTTTTCATTTGCATGGGATGACTCGTTTTCAGCTGTTCTATATGTATTTCTAGTATTTTGTCATATTTGGGCATTGTATACATCCTTTTCATGCACATTCTCTTTTGTAGATGTACTGAGATAAAGTGTCATTCTAGTGTATCTTTTTGGGGATTTTGTACATCATGTTGCGCCTTTTGTACTCACACTATGATATAAAGTGCCATGGGGGGGTTGATGTTTTCCTTTGGTTTTCCATCACACCTTTGTCAAATGAGTGTCCCTTCCACGACAGCAGTGAATCCTAGTGATTCTTGCCTCATGCGTGTGTGTTTTAGTTTGTGCACCCTTTAATTTGCAGGTTGTTTCTCCTCCATGCACTTCTTGGTTTCACATAGTTTCAGTGTACTTGTCTTGGCTCTCCCTTTGTCAACATTATAGGAGGGTTTCTACTATTGGGGCTAATGCTTCCTTGGTTTCGTGTTTGAATGATCTATGTATCTAGCTCTTGTTCCTATGTACTAGGCAGATGCAACGTACATCAGCGACAACTTACCCATGCATTTCTGTGAGATGGAGCATTTACCATATGGACACTCTTGCATTCCTATTTTTGGAGGCATCCTTCCATTTTTTATTTGATCAGAGACTATTGGTACCTGTATTTTCAACTTGCATCTTGCATGTTGAGTAGTGCCATTGGGGTCACTCATGTAGATTCATGTGCCATTTGTATCTTCGAGTTCCAAATGTTTTCCTTTGTTTGCCATTTGAATTGAGTAGTGTCAATGGGGACACTCATGCAGATTATTGTCTCTCTCTTGATCAGTGTTCTTCAGACTATTGGTACCTGTATTTTCAATTTGAATGGTGAGTAGTGTCATTGGGGTCACTCGTGCAGATTCATGTACCATATGTATCTTTGACTTTCAGATGTTTGCCTTTGTTTTCCATCTAATTCGAGTAGTTTCGTTGAGGGCACTCATGCAGATTATTGTCTTCTTGATCCTAACATTTGTATCTTCAACTTCCAAATGTTTTCCTCTGTTTTCCATTTGATTCGAGTAGTATCATTGGGGGCACTCGTGCAAATTCTTGTTATCTTGATCCTGATCATCATTTGTTTCAAAGGAGGTTCTTTATTTCAACACTATATCAGTCATCATTCGACATCAGTATACAACTTCTTTGTGCTTTAGTGATGTTCTACATGTTCCTTACTTTTTGGGACATTGTTTCGGTTGGAAGCTTCTGAGTCCTTCACCTTGATTTGGAAGTTTTTTTAGTCCTTCATTCGCCTCTCTTTTGGAGAGGTGTTTTTCCCATGCGGTTTTCTCCTTTCTCCAATTGTGAGAAATCTTTTGTTTGTACATGGGTACCTCACCAGCCCTTGTTTGTCAAGACCCATCATGCATTCTCTTTTTAGAGTTTTTAACTACTCCCTAGGTTCATCTTAAGGGGGGTGTTAGAGTAATCATGCATTAGCTAATAATTAATTAATATTTAATAAATTATTAGTCTAATTTATTCTCATTCACTTAAGCTAAACATAGGAGTGATTTACTATGTTAACTAGAGAGCTATTATTAGATCATTTTGTCTTATTGCATGAGATGTTGAACTTGTCATGCTCTAATCCCTTTATCATTTAGGGTTGCTCCTATATAGTACTCAACCCTCATTGTATTATCATACCTTTGATGCCTTGTAATTCTTGATCCCTTGAGATTTTCTCTTCTCTTGAAATCTTGAAAATTACATATTATTGTTTGCAGTTCTCTTACGTGGAAGGTGTCTTTGTTCGTTGTTTGATCCTGTGGCTCATATTTTTCACAATTCTAACAACCATTGATACCAATATACATAGCAACTCTATCAATCCCTGTTATAAAATGAAGCAATCTACCAGTCATAAAAATTCTCGGATCCCAGAGCCAAATTGGAAGTCCATCATTCCCAACACATACTGACTTCCACTGTGCTACTTTGATAACCATTGGAATCCAAATGAGCCAAGTCTCTGATTCTTGTTTTTGCATGCAACCATCTAGTGGAAACAAAGTAGGAGACCTGCAAGATTTAGATTCATCTGTTGAAGATGGAAGCACATCATACTAGAGTGAACTGTGTAATCATTTATCCAACCCACCTTTATATGCCATCAGAAACACAGTCAAATCATACGTATGTGGGGTGAAAGAAAATTGGTGAGTGTACAGGTCACCATGCAATCAAGGTGAAATTCACCTTCTTGTGCCAATGGAATACCTGAATAGTCACTTGGATTCCATACTTCACCACTACCATCGCATGCATCAAGAGGTGTTTCACAATTTGGATCATGAAGGAAGATTATGCATTAGCTCTATAAGCCTCCTCTGCAAAACCAATGGCAAAGTCTCTATTTGAAATCAAATGGATGTAATCTGATTTCATTACCTCTAAAGCATGTTTAATAGTCCACAAATTTGGTATAGCAGCTCCAACCATTAACCCTTTCTGCCTTTCTTCCAATCGAGCTGACCAAAGGAGGTATTCAATGAACTTTTGTGTGCTATCAAAGTGAGTTAATGTTTGAAAAACCTTATCTTCAGTGACTTTCAGCTGATCCTTCCATTCATGTGACTCATTAGGCCAATGATCACAATCAACTACACAAAATGAATTTTCTGATTTGCTTTCATGAGAAGGAAACATATCATCATAAATATCATTTTTCCCACTAGATGATGCCCTGAAATCCTCATGTAAAAGAGATGGAATAGCATTATGATCTAATATGCAATCCTCAAAAGAATCAGCCTCCTCATCACAAGACTTATCAATAACAATCTCTACATCACCAATATAGAGACTTGTGCCCATTTCACTTGTGGATGCACTAGATGGTTCCTTTTCATGGATACCCATTATATCACTTTGCTCCCTTTTAAACTTATCTTGTGCACTCATTCCACTGGTGCCATTTGATGTCAGTGCATTGGTCATTTCAGATCTGTATTGATTATAATGTTTCCCCATTTAGCTTTGATCTTGGCAATATTGGTGTTCTGGAAGCATGGAATGGTCCATATTTCATTTGATTGGGAAAAAGTATCTGAATGTGGCAAGTCATGAATTTTCCCTAAAATAAAAGATGAATTGTAATACAAATTCAAGTTATAATCTTGGCGATATTTTATTAGGAAGTAAGGCCTTTTCTTGGGAATTAACGCTTTCGGGACATTCACCTCATTCATAACTATTACTTGAGCCTTCAATGGGCTCTCCAAAAGAGGTGCCTCATGATCCCCATGATGCAAACTATGTGTAAAATCAGAAATTTCTGAGTCATACCTCTCCTCATGCCCCTGCAAATCTAAGTGCTCCCTGTGCTTGACCATCATAAGAAGCTCTTCCCTCAAATCTTGAGTATCCTTATCATCCTCATGTGTTATGGTTGCCATAGAAGACTGTGCTTCTATTGTGGAGGATGAAGATTGAGCCAAGCTCAACTCCAAACAAAGCTCATCAACCTGAATTTCAGATTCTTGAAGGGCCATCTGAGTGCAGAATCCTTGGTAACCTTAAGCTCATAGGTAAGCTTATCCACTTCCTCTTCTTTCCCTTTGAGTGCATCAAAATAGATCTCATCAAGCATGAGAAGATGATCCCTATCTGAAAGTAGGTGTAGGTAATTAGATTTCATTACCACCACCACTTCTCTAAGTGCCTGAAAATCTGCAAGGGAAAGTTCTCCATCAAGGTTCTTATGTGTCCTTGGAGCCCTCCAACAACAATTTTCTGTCATCTTATGAGTATCATCAAAATGTTTTATGGCTGCAGTAATCATGTTTTCACTTACCTTCAATTGCCTTGTCAAATGATGGGACCCATGAGACCTATCATCTTCATGCAAATTTTCTGATTTGTAATCAGCATCGTGCTTGCCAAAATTAGCTTCCTCTTTGTCATCCTTCATACATAACTCCCGAAGAGTTAGATCAGCATCAACGGAGAATTCATCCAACACCCAATCTTTATCAAGAATAGGTGCTAGCCAGTGTTCCACGAGGACGCGCACTCCCCCCCACCCCCAAAAAAAAAAAAACCACCCGCACCCAAGATGGGGGGACACCTGGGAAACGTCCCTCTATCATCCCTCCACCGTCTCCAAGTTCCACTACCGTTTCCTGAACGTCTCCTTCCTGAGGGGGACGTTTCCTTGTCGTTTCTAGTAGGGAAACACCAAAGAAACACCAAGGAGACTTCTAGATGCCCCCTCAACGTCAAGAAACTTCCAAGACGTCCCCTCAAAAAAGCAATAAAAAAATAATTTTTGTAAAAAAGTAAAAGTAAAACCTAAAGTTATACATTGATTTTTATGATTTTATCATTATCATTTGTTTTGTTTGAAGTTGTGCGAGTAAGGGAGCTGAATGCTGAAGCAGTGAAGACTTGAGTGATTGACTGGTGCGTTGGACTCCATAGCAAGGGCAACTGCGAGATTGAGGGGCGCGTAGGCATGTTGACTGTAGTTTTTAGTTTTAGTTTATTTTATTTTTTTGATTTTTCTTATTTTATTCCGGCTATACCCTCCACCCTTTGCTCCCAACTCTCGTAGACGGTAGATATGTATGCAAAATGTGGAAGCACTAGCAAGGCGCGTGAATTGCTTGACTGAATGCCTCAAACAGATGTCGTCTCATGGAATACGATGATCGCAGGCTTTGCAACCCTGTGACTGTACCTTGGAATTTAAGTCTCGAAACATTTGGAGTGAAATTCAAAATAAATTCATCAAAAAAGTTAACATTAGAATTTGAAAAGTGTAATCTTAAGATCTTCCTAATGGTATGTGATATGGACATATTTATTATAACATTCATTACAAATAGACATCTCCAATTGTTGATTGATTAATGGCTATTGCAAGGCCAACTTGTCCTAGGAATAACAGTTCAAGTAATACACTGGATAGCCAGCAGTCTGTCCTATTTTCACCACCAATTCCATAAAGTTCATTCTCTATAGAGCTATTCCGGCCAAAAAATCAGTTTCTGACAAGCATGACGACCTATAGAAGTTTGCATTAGCAAATTTTTCTGGAGCATCAAGAACTTCTGAGGGCTATTCTTGTCACCTGGAAGCTACAGATTAGTGGTGCAGCATCTGTTCACATGTCATCAGGTATATATGAATCCTTTGTTTTATAGAAAACATAGATTTGGAATTTCATAGAGTCCTATAAGTTATTTCATTTAAGTTTACATTATGCTTGAGACTATAATTAGTTGTAATAATGGGAAAACATGATTGCAGTGATGACTCCTAAAAATGGTTTTTAATCTTTATTAACTATTGGTTCTTAAATTCCTTTGGGGAAAATGTTTGATTGCTATCTTAGTTGGCAATGTGTCTCCCAGAACATGAAAGCCTGGAGTGAAAGTCCTTACCAAATGAGGCCTGTTATAGGTTGCTAGTGTGAGCTTTAGATGTCAGCCCTACTTGCATTACCACCATTATTCAAATACTTTTAGTCGGAAATAGGCCACCTAGAATTTATGGGATTAGGTGAACTTTCGACTAGAGGAGCTCAATAAATTATAAAATATCAATAACAGAGTATCAACAACAACTAGGGAGATAGGGAAAAGTAATATATCAAAACATACATGAAGAATATAGAATAATAAGTATAACAAGAGGGCAAGAAAAAGGACTTCATCTGAATAAAGAAAAAATTGGTTGTAGAGTTAAGCATAGAAAAAGTAATTTTCTCTATCTCAACAGGCTTATATACATAAATGTTCAAGAATGCTCCATTTGAAGCTTTATTTTGTAGATAAAAAGAATTCTACCTCAAAGTGGTATGCAAATACTTTGTGGCAAAAGTGATGAATGAAAAGAAGACTTTCTTGATTCATCCACAATGATATCTTTTTAAGGAGCTTTCCGTAGTTTTTCATATGCTGCAATGCATCATAGCATAAATAAATGAATATCTTGAAAGACATTAACTTCAAAAGAAAACAACATATGTTTCCCCAAGAAAATCAATTCATGTACCTCAAACATTTCAATAGATATTATGCGATCAAAAGTGCTCTCGATCTCAAAACTGGTAATGTCTCCAGCATATATAGCAATATTTGACATCCCCAATTCACTGGCATGCCACCAAAACTAAGGCAGATTAGATCATGTCTTTAGAAAAGCAATAGAGATTAATTGCACAAGAATGGAAGAAATCAATCAGTAAATTAGAAAGTGGATAAAAATAATAATTTGGAACTTCAAAAGCACATGTTTGAATATTTCACAAGGTAGATAATCTTTCCTGTGTCTGAAACCTGGATGAAAGATCAACGTGAAAGGTCAGTAAGGAAGCTTTAGGATTATTGAAAAATACAAGTAAAGGGGTTGAAGAGTGCTTTAAGCTGGAAATTGTTTTAGTGGCACAATATGTCCATGTTGTTACTTGATAAAAGGTCCTAAAATCTATGACAATTAAAATGTTTGACAATATAGATACAAACATTAAAAGTATATTACAATTGGAATACAGGCAGTGAAATATTTGCATAATTTAGATAAAATTGTGTTGGGATACAATTCACAAATTAAAAAAGAGAGGAAGAAATAATAAAATAATATTAACTACAAATGTTACACAAAAAATTAGCGTTCCAAAGATTGATCCTTTATTGTTAGAAGTTTAGAACTCTTCTAAATATATGGAATGAGATGGTAACCAAAGTAGTGTTTGATTCTTACATTGCAATGAGTCCCTATAGAAATCCCCAAAGAAATTACAAATTTAATTTGAGACTTATGATTTTATAGAAACACATTCAACATCAAAATAAACTGCTCAACAACCATTCAATTGACCATAATCAGACATGAAAATCACATTCAGGTACAATACATAATGGATTTGTATGTGACACTAGGATATACTTTATAAAAAACACAAATTTGGACTTCATTTCAAACATATCGTCCTAACTGCAAAATTTCCATCAAAATGAAGACATCATTCAATGTGGGATAATTTTTACCCTCTCCACTGAGCTTGTGAATATGCAACATCCACTCTGGTTGTATTTCTCAGTAGTTTATTTAATATAGTCTTGGAATTGATATGGTGTTTTTAAACATGCAATGTTGGATGTGAGTAATAATTATTAAGTTTGAAAAAATGGAAAACAACAGCAAATCTGAATAATCATTTATGCAGTGGGATAACTAGCAGACTTTAGTGAGATGCTCATAAATGTTGATTGCTGATTAATTATATGGAGTAAAAATGACCTACATAATTTCAATGTCATTGTACATCTTGATTTTTCTGGTAAAATTGAGTTGAGACTCAAGATTATATGAGTAAACTAATTTTTAATGAGTAATAATGTGTTAGCAATTATGGATTGTACAGATTGTTTTCTTTAGGGCAACAGTTATTGTTGATGTTTATTTCTAGGTTGACGACAGAGAGGCATGGACCTAGTTGTCTAATTGGTGACAATCAATATCACAATTGCTTCAATTAGATTCGAATTTGGCATTTGTCATTTCATTTCAATGTATTTTGTCTGTAGTGTGACAAGTCTATAAAGTTTGTGCTCAATTTTTATGAGAATATAAATTACTTTGATCCTCCATACTTTTTTTTATGCCTATGATATCCCAAGGGACTAAGGGATTGTCATGTCCCCTTTTCAGAAATAGAGACATGGAGAAAACCTATCGCCTATTCCCATTTCATGTATGCCAAAGGATAAAGCAAGCAAAATAATTAATAATATTATTTTCAGTTGGGCACGCTAGTTTCTAATTTAAAAGGTAACTTATAATATTGTTATTAAAATAAAAAGTGTTTTAAACACTAGTATTAAAATAGAAAGTTCTTTTAGATACTTGAGAAAATTGGACTTATGGACCCATTTGAGCACTACATAAGGGAGCTGCTTGGGTTCATTTTGTTCAACTTCTCAATTGAGGATGAAAACTTTTGGCTGATTGGAGATTTTGGAGGATAAAAACCCTCTTGGACTTCGTCTACCATACTTGAAGATGAAAACCCTTATTTCCATCATTGGAAATTCCATCTAAGTGATTCATGTGAGCTGATTTTTGTCATTTTCAGATTTGGATCAATTGGATTTGCAAGAAAATGTTGGTGTTAAGAAAGTTTCATTGTTGATTTTTGGAATTATTTGTTATTTTTCTACCATTCTTCCATGGTTAGATCTTGAGTGCCACCTTTTGGGAGGATTTGCCATTGTCATCTATTGTTGTTTTAGGGTTTGGACATAGTTTGCATGATAACCATTATCAATTGTTTGTTGCGCCATGTTGTACCCCAAAATTAAAATTTTTGTTACACTTAGACATTTTGAAGAAATGAGTAAAAGTCTTGTTAAATTAGTCAAAAAGGTCAAAATTTTGGGTGTGCATGTCTTGCATGAGGGGTTAAAGAGCAAAATTTTCAAAATATGACAATCTGGGTCTGCTCAGAGCAGCTTAACCTACAAAACCCAGATCTCAGTTTTTCATCCCTAAATTTTAGGAAAACTTGCTATTTTTAGAAATTTCCTAAAAATAGTAACTTTTCTGGGTTTTTCTGGGTTTCTTTCGAAACGGATACTGGCAAAATTTTCTAAAAATAGAAAGTTTATCCGCTAGGGTCCAAACTGATTTTGATTGGCTCAAAATACGTCCATATCAAGCTGGTGCAGTCAGAATCTGTCATGTCCCCTTCCAGTTGACATCTCTCAGAGCTTATGATTAGCCTATTATGCGACCCTCGTAGGCTGATATGATGGATAGAGGGTCTTGTTGGAGCTTGGCTTGGCTTTGGAGCGGCAGAATTTACCAGTTGGCTTTCATTCGGGCTCATTCGGACATGTTGTGACCTTTCCACACATCGCCCCATTCAAGATGGGGACCCCTAATTTTTGCTCCATTCTGGTCGTTTTGGCTTTGGTTTTTGTGTCTCTCTCTCTCCGTCTGTCTCTTTTCTATGGTCTGCTTCCTGGGGACGTTCCCGTCTGCAAGCTTCAACATGAATTTGGCCAAGTCTGAAATTAGGGTTTGAGTCTTTCAAGCCAATTTGAAGTCAAACGAGGTGAATAACTTGAAATTTGAGCTTAACGTTCTTGTCAGTATGCTTCAATGAGGCTCGGCAAAAATTTATCGATTCGAAGTGCCTATTTTTAGTAAGTGCACAATTGAGCAATTTATGCGGCTACTTTTGAGGGTTAAACTGATCCACGGCGTGAGCATATCCCGGACTATTGGCGTGCAAAATTTGGCCTTGAGATAACTTACTATTTTTACTTGATCCGGCTTAAATACCGAATTTGAGTCGAGATCTTTTGATTTTTCTTTGCATGTCTGGATATTCCTTCTGGGTTTTTCAAGATCTTCGCGATGATGTAACATGCAAGTCGAGATGACCACTTTCAGGATTCAGCCTTCCGAGGCTATTTTTAGGGTTTGCATGTCAAGGTTTCTTTTGCATGTCAGGTGATTTATGATGGGTTTTTCGAGAGCTTCGCGATGGTATGACATGCAAACGAAGATAATCACTCAGTAAGGAACTTGCTATTTTTAGCAGGTGTGTCCCGGCAGCCGCTTCCCAGCAGTTCAGATTCACAAGTTGATGTGATGGCCAGCGAAGCAGGCAAAGCGAGAGATCTTACGATCTCACATACAATGCAAATTAGGGTTCGGCCGGGCCTAAAATAGGCATCAAAGTCAAAATCTTCAAAATCCGTTGTAAATACAGCGATCGGCGTTCTTGAGGCTATCTGGCGAGTAAAATTTCAAATCCAAGCGGGGTACTTACTGGCTATAGTAAGTCAGTTGGAAACATGCTAAAATAACCGTGGTTGCATGCATCGATTAATGATAGCAGTCCGCGCGATGGTGAGGCGCCTCATCAAATTTCAAGGCGGTCGAGACGATGGAGCTACTCGGAATCAGAGCTTACCATTTATAGTAAAACCACCCAACCAGCTTGAGGCTAAAATAGCCCGTAATTGACTAAAATGGCGGTGTCAGCCGAGCGGCGAAGTGATAAGGTCACGATTAATGTAAAATTTCAAGTTGATCTGAGCTTCAGAGATGCAAATTCAAAGGACTTACTATAAATAGCAGGGCATGGAATACTGGCGAAAAACGAGGAAATAATTCTAAGTCTGGAACTTCATCCATTAGCCATGGCAAAATGCGCCCAGTTGATGAGGAGGCATAAAAAATTCTAAGTTGCAAGTTTATCCTTCATCAAGGGAAAAATGCGCCCAAAGCACAAGTGGTCAATGAAAGTCAACAAGGTTTATCCTGTTGGCATAGCAAAATGCGCCCAAGGGAACTCAGGAGAAAGTTTTAAAATTTTCTAAGTGTTTATTTTCATCCTCCAACACATGTGAAATCCGCCCAGCTACAGGAGGCATAAAAAAAAAATTTCTAAGTGTGAGTTCATCCTTCACACAGGGCAAAATGCGCCCAAGGGAAAGAAAGGTCAAGGAAGTCAAAGATATTCATCCTTTAGCATAGGCCGAATGCGCCCACATGACAGCAAGATGCTAAAAAAAATTTCTAAGGGAAGAAACTCGTCCTCCACCCTAGGCTAAATGCGCCCAAATCAGGGCATGTAAGGACAAAAGCTAATGCGTTGGATAAGATTCCACCTTTCAGCAAGCTGAAATGCGCCTAAAAAAGAATAAGTCAAAGGGTCAACGTATTTCATCCTCCACCACCTCAAATTTGCGCCCATCCTCCTTGCATGCCTAAATGCGCCCAAGTTAGGATGATAAAAGTAAATGAAGCTGGTAAATGAGGTAAAATGTGGTTAAAAATAGTTCCCTAAGGCGTGGTGAAGATAATATGCTAAGGCGTGATAATATGTTGAGTGAAGTAATATCCTAGGCGTTGGATTTTCTTTTTTTTTATGAAAACATCTTTCAAATGTGAATTGCGCCAAGGGTGATGAGTGTTGTAAGTATTAGAATATATTGCCAAAGGGATGAAAGTAATATGCTAGGCGTGGTTTCAAATTTCTTCTAAGAAATAAGCGCCCAAGTTGATATGTGTGAGAATATTGCAAGGTGTTGAAGATGTTTTCCTAGGCGTGATAATATTTTTCCTAGTGTGCCAGGCGCCTTCATGAAAAATTTTCTAAGTGGAGTTGATATTTTCACAAGCAAAGTTGATCGAGTTGGCTATAAAATTTTCTAAGGGAAATTTTTTTTTCAAGAATTTTCTAAGGCACAAATATTTTCTTTCTTAGAAAATACGCCTAGAGCTCTGGGGTGGTGGAATTTTTAAAGCACAGATGAGTCGCCTGAGGTGAAGTCAGTGACTGCCAGCTTCACGAGGTTAATAAAAAATTTTCCAAGTCAGAGCAAAATTCTCAGAGGGGATCAAAGAACGAGAATAAATTTGATGAAAGAATATTTTCTAAGGTTCAAAATTCAAGAAAATTAAATGAACCCGTTCGTTGGGTACCCATGAATTCGACACGTTCTGGGGAAAATTTTCTTCTGGGTATCGAAGATTGTCTTCCACAGCCTGTCGGGGATTTTGGGATGAAGATTTCGATGGGCACCGGATTGATGAATTTTCCTAAGGGAAATTTGAAAATTTTCTAAGGCAAAAATGAAGAAAATGCGTTTTCAAGGTAAGATCCTCCAGACGATGAATTTGAAAGAAACTGCCTAGGTGAATTTGCTTCAATCCTTCGTGAAGATAGTTTTCTTGAGCGGAAATAGAATAAAATGTCGAGGTTGTCGGAGCTCAGTAATTAGAATATGAATTTCTTGAAGATCTGATTGAAGTAGATGATGCATGTAGCGAGGATGGATTGAAAAGGGTGGCTAAGGCACTTAGCAGAAGAATTAGGCAGCAATGATGAGCGGCGAAATTGGGCGTGAGAAGTCGAGACAAGTTAAAGATATTATATTATGAAGTGTTCTAATACCCTTCTCCTTGCTTGTTTTGCGGGGAGAGCGTCGAGGCGAACGAAGACTTGAAGTGATGAAGCACGATGATATTACAACCCTCGGAGGAAGATAAAGTTACAAGTTTCAATCTCGAAGGAGAAAAAGTTGCAAGAAAATGACTAAGTGTTGGGACTTAGTATAACTCAAAGTGACGAAGATGAAGACCCTCAAGTGGAAGAAATCAAAGAGCGACGCCAAGAAAGAAGATCGAGAACGGTGTGAACGCGTCTACAAATGGAATCTTCTAGAAGGATGATGGTGGACATTATAGCGCATTTATTACCCCACTCTCTTCTGTGGCGGTTTTTAGGGCAATCTTGTTTAGGGCTGAGGTGGCACGATTCTGGCCCACTCTATTGATTGTAACCCTAGCCGTCTTTTGAGACTTGGCTAGCTATATAAAGGGGGAGTCCCCCTCATTTGTAAGGGATTAGATTAGACATTGGAATAGTAGACAGTAGACATTGAGAGAGTATTAGCATTAGAATTAGATAGTGTAGCATTGTAGAGCATTTTGCATAATTTGGAGAAGAAAGAAAGTTTTCCCTTTGAAAACTTTTGAGGTGATTGTTGTGTAACACATTTTATGATAATAGATCTTTTCATTGATGATGAATTAAGTCTTGTCATGATACTAGCAAAGGTTTCTTCTTCCTTCGTATCCAAGTAGCTTAAATTCATGCAAGTAGCTTACTTTGGTGTGTGGTGTTTTATTGAGATAGCTTCGCTTTATTCCATACCACTAGCGGCTTGTTGATGATAAGTCTGCCTTGTGTGGTCAACTGGACATTACATTGAGTTTAACTTCGGTTGTGGTTTACATACTTATATGCGTCGTTCTGATGGTGTATGTATGTTAAATTATAACTTGAACATCTTTTGCTATCCCTTGAAGATTGCACCGATTTTACTGAGGCTGTCCGACGGAGGCTAGGTGAAATCTGGTTGAAGTCTATTGAAATGAAGCTCCACATATCCTACATTTAGAATAGAACATAAACTTCTTAGGCCCTACACCCTTTTAAATTTAGTTCATTTCCGGTTAAATTAGGAAACTTGCGCTCCTTGCCGTCATTTATGAATCACCAGAAGGCCCTTAGTCTGCTGTTTGTTGTTGGCCAGGTCGAACAATTGTGTAAGTCCCTTGACATACGGCAATATCACATCCCGAGCCAAAGCCCAGGCCTATTGCACTCAAGGGAACCTTGGAGTTGAAAGCATGATCTTACTGCCAATCTTAGCATGCTGAATGCTTTGTTCAAGAGAGAGAGGATAGGCGTCGCGTCGGAGAGACTTTATTACGTGTTGGTCGTCTCAAAAGCGATCAGCGGGGCGTCTTTTGCTTGACTTGCTATTTTAGCGTTATTTGTCATTATTGAGGAGCACCCTACTATTTTGCTTGATATGGTTTGGTCATGTGCAGAATCACTCACTTATTCATCAGCTTCAGACGGTTCATGAATCGGACATATTTTGAGGGAGATATTAATATTTTAATTGTTAAATTAAATATTAATTATCTGGAGCTTATATTATAAAGTTATAATATTATTAAATATTATAACTTAAGTGATTTTCTAAAGGGGTCGACCAACATTGAAGAGGGGCCACTTTTAATTATAATTTATAATTAAAAGTGCTTTCGAAACTATTGAAAAATTAAAAAGAAAAGTTTGAATTTATTTAAATGATGCCTTTTTGAGAAAAGTCGAACTTTTGATGGATATAAGGGTTTTCATTGAGAATTGTGCTCATTATGTTGAAATCGAATTTTTGATCAAGTCTTCTTCTGAGAACAGAGCCAAGGGTTCCAGTTTTCATTTTGGCATTGGAGAATGAGCCATCTTCAGTGTTGCAGTTCAGAGGCTGTGAAATACCAGCTGATCTATTGCTTTCGGAGAGATATCTTCATCCAGAAGTTATCACAGAGCTTCACAGTTGAAAATATATTCAGGGTTTTCAGTTTGTAATTCATCCAGAAGAGTTTCTTCATTTAAGGAGCCTATTACCTGAGATATGGATACATCCATAAAAGCCGTACTTTTTATTTGTTGCTGCTGTCATAAAGCCATACCTGTCCACAGCAGAGCCGTACCTTCAAGAAAAGCCATACCATTTTGTATTGGGCAAATCGCCTTCTTTATTGATCTTCTGACTTCAACCTGTTGACGAGGTTTTTGAGACCGCACCAACACAGAATAAAGTCTCCCAACGGACGCTCTATCCTCTCTTGAACAAAGTATTCAGCATGCTAAGATTGCGAGTAAGATCATGCTTTCAACTCCAAGGTTCCTTGAGTCTTGAGATAGGCTCAGTTTGGCTCACCGATGTGATATTATTTGGTATGTCAAGGACTTACACAATTATTCCGTGGCTAACAACAAGCAGGTAGGCTAAGACTTTGGTGGCGTTCAAATGATTTGGCAAGTGAGCGCAAGTTTCCTAATTCTAACCGGAAATGAACTGAATTTAAAAGGGTGTAGGGCCTAAGAAGTTTATGTTCTATTCTAAATGCAGGATATATGGAGCTTCGTTTCAATAGACTTCAGCGGTTCACCTAGCCTCCCGTCGGACGACCTCGATAAAATCGGTGCAATCTTCAAAGGGGATAAGCTGAAAGGTATTCAAGTTATAGTTTAACATACATACACCATCGAACAAGCGCGTATATGCATGAAGCCAATAGAAGTTAAACACAAAATAATCTCCGGTCGACCAGCAAGGCGAACTTATCATCAACAAGCCTAGTGGTATGGAATAAAGCGGCTATCTCAATAAAACACCACACAAAGTAGCTACTTGCATGAATTTAATCTACTTGGATCGAAGGAAGAAGAAACCTTGCTAGCATTCGCTGACAAAGGCGAATTCCATCATCAATGAAAAGATCTATTATCATAAAATGTGTTACACAACAATCTCTTCAAAAGTTTTCAAAGGGAAAACTTTCTTTCTTCTCCAAATTATGCAAAAATGCTCTACAATGCTACACTATCTAGCTCTAATACTAATACTCTCTCAATGTCTACTCTGATTCTAACTTCATATGTTACAAATGAGGGGGACTCCCCCTTTATATAGCTAGCCAAGTCCCAAAAGACGGCTAGGGTTACAATCAATAGAGTGGCCAGAATCGTGCCACCTCAGCCCTAAATAATATTGCCCTAAAAACCGCCACAGAGGAGAGTGGGGTAATAAATGCGCCATAATGTCCACCATCATCCTTCTAGAAGATTCCATTTGTAGACGCGTTCACATTGTTCTCGATCTTCTCTCTTGGCGTTATCCTTTGATTTCTTCCACTTGAGGGTCTTCATCTTCGTCACTTTGAGCCTTGAAAATGTTTCTTCAACACTTAGCCATTTTCTTGCAAACTTTCCTCCTTCGAGATTGAAACTTGTAACTTTATCTTCCTTCGAAGGTTGTGATATCACCGGGGATCACTTAAATCATCAACGCTTGGCCTCGACGTTCCCCCTTCAAGCGCTCATCGCCAACTTTGTGTTCAAGTTCATGCCTTAGACAAATTTCCATCCTTGAGAAATTCATTTCACCTGCTGGAGCCCGGACAACCTTGATTTTATTCATTTCTGGCTTAAGTAAACTATCTTCACAGAGGACTGAAGCAAATTCACCTAGGCGGTTTCTTTCAAATTCATCGTCTAGAGGATCTCACCTTGAAAACCACTTTCTTCATTTTTGCCTTAGAAAATTTTCAAATTTCCCTTAGGAAATTCATCAACCTGGTGCCCACTTAAAATCTTCATCCCAAAATCCTCGACAAGCTGTGGAAGACCTTAAAATCAACTCCTCATCGATAATCTTCAATACCCAGAAGAAAATTTTCTCCAGAACGCATCGAACCCATGGGTGCACAACGAACGGGTTCATTTTATTTCTCTGAATTTTGAACCTTAGGAGATTATTCTTTCAACAATTTTGTTCTCGTTCTTCGATCCCCTCTGAGAATCTTGCTCTGACTTGGAAAATTTTTATCAACCTGCGGAGCTGGCATTCACTGACTTCACCACTGGCAAATTTGCTCGTGCTTTAGGAAAAATTCCATCACCTCTCCAGACTTAAGCGTTTTTCTAAGGGGAAAAATATTTTGTGCCTTAGAAAATTTTTTTGAATCACTTCGAAAATTTTGCCTTAGAAAATTTTATATCCGACTCGATCAATTTGGCCTGTGAAAATACCAACTTTCACTTAGAAATTTTTTTCTTGAGGGCGCACCACACTTGATTTATTTTTGTCTGGCAATTTCAATGCCTAGGCAATTTGCTTCTCCTCTTCTTTTATTTCACACTTGGAAAATATCTTCACTTGAAGCTCCAACGTCCTAGGAAAAATCTTCATCACCCCATCTTATATTTCATTTTACCACCCTAGGCGCATAGCACACTTGGAGAAAATTTAAAATCACGCCTAGCATTTTCATTTTCCATCACTCACCACCTTTATACTTGAAGAGGAAAATCACGCCTTAGAAAATTTTCGCACTTATGCCCTAAGAACTTTTCTAACACTTCATCACTTATCACCCTTGGCGCCACACACTTGAGACAAAAAATTAAAAAAAAGTCACGCCCCACATTTATCCTTACTACTTCACACGCCCTAGGAAATTCTCTCACCCTTTTACTTGATTTACTTACCTTTTACACCTTTCACATCTCAACTTTAGGCGCGCCCAACAATTTTATCCTTTAATTTTACTTTCACATTCTTTATTCACTTTTTATTGACTTCAGCTTGAGCGCATTTCCCATACTCAGGAGGATGAAGTCTTTATTTCAACGTCCTCTTTGACTTTCTCCTCTTCTTGGCGCATTTGAGGGGGTGAGAGGGATGGGCGCATTTGGCATGTAGTGGTGGATGAAAACTTTCAAGCGCCATCAACAAGTGTCCTCACATCTCCCACGTTTTTGTCCTTACATGCTCCTTTTTGGGCGCATTTTGCCTATGCAGCAGGATGAACTTGTTGACCAGCTTGACCTTCTTGGAACTTGGGCGCACTTTGTATGATGTGATGGATAAGACTTCCAACGCCTTCATGTAACTCATGAACTTCCAACCTTTGTCCTCACATGCTTAGAGTTGGGCGCATTTTGCCTTTGTAGCAGGATGAAATCCTTTTGACTTGCTGACTGCCTCTAACGCCTTTTGACCTCCTTTTAAATCTTTGACCCCTTTCCTTGCATGGGCGCAAATGGCACATAGAGGAGGATATTTCTCATACTTAGAATATTTTCAATCCTTCTGCTTGTGAGGGCGCATTTCTACCCATGCACAGGATGAAACATGTTGACTTTGCTTTGACCTTGAAACTTGGGCGCATTTGGCCTCCCTGCAGGATGAGTTTTATACTTAGAAAATTTTTCCAACATGAGAGCTTGAGCTGGGCGCATTTTAGCCTGTGTACTGGATGAACTTCATTCTTTTGACTTTTTCATGCCTGACATATACTTGAAGGCGCATTTCACAGGGGGTGGAGGATGAAGTTCCAGACTTAGACATTTTTCTCCGTTTCTCTGCCAGCTTCTCATGCCCTGCTATTTATAGTAAGCCTCTTGATTTTCTTACTTCGGAAGCTCAGATTGCCATGAAATTTTAAACACCGGATCCTCGCGACTTTGACATCCTGTCAATACTGCCATTCTGAGCTGACTTACTAAAAATAGCATATTTTGGGAAGTGTTTTGCTATTTATAGTAAGCTCTCGTTTCTGGTACCTCCACAGCTCTGATCGAGTTGAAATTTGAATGAGGCGATCCTCACCACGTGACCTTACTGCCGGTACTGACGCATGCAACTGATTTACTATTTTTAGCATGTTTCCAATCTGACTTACTATAAATAGTAAGTGCTCCGTTTGTCCTGAGATTTCACCAGCAGATAGCCTGAAGAACGCTGATCGCAGTGGTTTACACCGGATTTTGAAGATTTTGACTTTTGATGCCTATTTTTAGGCTCCGAAGCTGGAAACCCTAATTCACTTTGCATGCATCCCAAATGAACTCTGTTTGCTCTCGTTTCTGTGGCACTGCGATCGGCTCGTGAACCTGAACTACTGGGAGGCGGCTGCCAGGGCATACCTGCTAAAAATAGCAAGTTCCTTACTGAGTGGGAATCTCCGTTTGCATGTCACACCATCGCGAAGCTCTCGAAAAACCCATCAGGAATCACCTGACATGCAAAAGAAACCCTGACATGCAAACCCTAAAAATAGCCTCGGAAGGCTGCATCTTGAAAGTGGTCGCCTCGACTTGCATGTTACGTCATCGCGAAGGTCTCGAAAAACCCAGAAGGAATATCCAGACATGCAAAGAAAATCTCTGCATCTGGACCCTGAAATTCGTGCCGGAAGCCGGACTGCTAAAAATAGTAAGTTGTCCGTTTTTGCTCAAATTTGGCATACAAGCAGTCTGATATACTCTGAATGCTGTGTGATTGTCAGAATCTCAAAATAGCTGACAGATTGTCTGGAATTTCACACTTACTAAAAATAGTAAGTACCTCAGAATTTGATGAAATTTTGATGAGAACCTGCTGGAAACATGCTAACATCAATGTTAAGCTCAATTTTCAAGTTATTCACTTTATTCAACCCCTGTACTGACCAGGAAGACAAAACCCTAATTTTCAGACTTGGCCAGAATTTTTGCATTTTAAGCTCAACGGCAGAGGAATCCCGGGAAGTAGACCATAGAACAGAGACAGACGGAGAGAGAGACCAAAAACCAAAGCCAAAAAGACCAGAATGGAGCAAAAATTAGGGGTCCCCATCTTGAATGGGGTGATGTGTGAAAAAGGTCACAACACAACCCATTTGGCGCCTATACTCCTGGATCATCTTCCAAGCGTCTGACAGAGGGAGAAGTGTAAATCTATTGAGGCCGTACTAGTTCAAGGACATTTTCAGCTTGCTGCAAATCAGGTTTTTGATTGATATTTTGTCTTATCTTTGCTTGCATGTCAGAGATTTATTATTGTAATGGCTGTGGAAAAATAATACAATCAATATTATCAATTTTTGAGCCTATTTATGTTAGATCTGGAATTATTGTATTTGTTAAAGATTTTATATCATTTCTTTCAAAAATCGCAACTTTCATTAGTTCATGCAAAAACACAAAAAAACCAAAAACGTCCGAAAACAAGAAAAAACAAGCAGTTTCAGAGAAAGTGAGAACAGGAGTTTCTACAGTGGTATCAGAGCTGTTGGGTGAAAATTATGTAATCAGCTTTTCGATAGATTACACAACTTGGACTTCAGCCACAGCTATGTGAGATGTGAATCTCTCCTCTCGGAAAGGGGAGGCATCCTTCTTACTGCTAACAGAAGCGATAGTAAATCAAACAAATAATTACAAAATGTACACGAAACTCACGGAGTGGGGGGGGTGTGTTACATTCATCCTTCTCTCTTTTTTCAGAGAAGGTGTTTACAATACTTCACCGTTGGAAGTTCGGAATTCTTGATAACTTAAAACTAACAACTAGCAGTAATACCAATATCTCTTTCTCGTCAAAGCGAAGCGTAGAGATACCAGAAGTGATTAATAACAAACAAAATAAAGTAAAAAGGGAAAGCTCACAAAGGCACAAAGTCGTTCCGTAGCTTTATCAGTGTTGGATCTGTGTAGACGTACCGTTTTCTACGTTAGAAGCACAAAGTCTTCTTAGACGCAACAATTCTTCGAATAGCACGAACGATTACAAGCACAAAGTCTTGTAGATTCTTCGACAAGAGTATCCAAGAGTATGAATAATTACAAGCACAAAGTCTTGTAGATCACTCAACCAAAACATGCAAGAGCATGAATGATTACAAGCACAAAGTCTTGTAGATCATTCAACCAATGATAAACAGAAATAACAATGCAATCTAAATAATAGATGTAACACAAAGTTTACATCAACTACTTAGAGTCCTTCAGATTCTTCAAACCAATCACTACCAAATAAGATCAACTCACAAAAGTATCGAATCCAACGCAAAGTTTGGCTTGCAATCCTCTTCTTTATTGATCAGATTTCATTCACAAAGCATGAACGCAAAGTTTCACAAATTTGTTTCAAAAAGGGCAGCACTTCGTTGCAAAAAACTAAAGGATAAAAATTACAATGAAAATCCCTCACATTATATAGAAAGAGGGATGAGCAAAAGAAGGAAAGAGATTGAGAAAATCAGGGAAAGTTAGGTGAGCGATTTTAGGAGATCTCACCTAACTTTGACCAAAGTCAAAGTGTAATTTGTTTTGAAAATATTACATCTTTGGCCTTGGTGTAATTACAATTTACAAAATGACATTCGAAAATGTCGAGAAATATTTACAAGATGCATAATGGGATGCACCGGAAATGTCTAACACTGGAGAATAGGGGGCTGCTTCACGTTTCTTTGCATTGGGCGTGGAAGTCTTCAAATTTCCTCCTAGTCTCCTGCACAAACTTCTCATGCAGGTTGGGTTGTCCCGTGGTGAATTCTCGTGATGCAGTCTAGGCGGATGAGTAGACAGCACACACTGTCAAGATGCGTCTTGGGTTGTCCAATGTAGTGTATCACAAATGATGTTAGTGACTTCAGTCTGACTGTCAATCAAATTCATGATGGCTTCTTTGAAGATCTGGGATATTTCTGTGGCCGGCAGGAAGATACAATTTTCCTCAAGAAGTTGACCAGGCAACTCTCTAATACTTTTGTCAAGAATGGTGCGATGCCCGTCGACATCTTCCTGTACTTGGTGAAGATCTTCTATGAGAGATTGAACCACTTGAATTCTGTGTTTCAGTGATTCTCTTACCTCTACAAACTTTTCTTTGTCAGGAATTACCCCAACCTCCACCAATTTGCTGAGCTTTACTGTTTCATTTCCGACCATGACAACAGGCGACTCCATGTCTCTGGCTCCTGGGAAAATGCGCTCTTTTCTTTATCAAGCTACGTGGTGAGCTTGGCCAAAATGTTAGTTTTCTCATCCTTATTAAATTACACGAGATTAGGTGTTCGATGATCTTTTCAACAAAATCATATAACCCTGCCTTTCAGGCGAATTTCTCGGCTTTCTTGACGGCCAGGGTCTTCAATATTACTGCTTGTCGGTTGTGCATTACTTGGAGAACGACAGAATCTCTTTAGGTGGCATAAGTAACGCCTGTTTGTACATGATACGAACGCTAAACTTTATCGACCTTCACGCTTGAGATATCCAAAGTGACTTTAGCGTATTTTGCACTTTTCGTTGGTAACCTTGCCAAGTGGATCTTTGTTAGCATTAGTCTCATATTGACATCACCTTCTTGATTCGTTGGTATGCCAATTTCAGCATACTTGTGGCGGACTTATCAGCGTTGACCTTGATTATACCTTTTCCTTTTCTTCCTTTGGCTTTTGGAAGAACTATCTCTTGAGAGTCGAGCTCCTGGAGAAATCATTGCTTTCAGCCGACGCGAGATATTAGCCAAGGAGGAAGAAAAGAAGTGTGAACTTCTGGATTTACTGTCAATTCAGTCGCCATTGCCACTTCTGAAGTTATTGTCACATCTGAACTTACCATTGGTATCGTGACAATTGGAGAAGTATTTGTCATCATTGCTCCTATAGTTGACACATTGAGCTGATCACGCATTGACTCATTCATGAAACGATTGAATTCATTTTCAGAAGTGATATCATACATTGGCGAAGACAAGCTAGGAATGGACGATGGAGGGCTTGACAGTATATCAACCGTATGGATGCTTGTCACTGAAGGAGTATCAAGTTGGGTTGATGCTGCAGGGATAGGAGATATCTCGGCTGCAGGAATGCATGTGGTAGGGATAGGTGACGAGGGAACAGGAGGTGGAGGAGTTCTTGAATCTGGAGGGGTATGAGGAACGTTTGAAGTCACGGGCGATGATGTTCTGTGAATTTCCTCAACTACATTCTTAGGAGGAGAAGTAGTTCTTTCTTGATCATGCCCGGGTTCCTGTTGATCACCCTCTTGTCTCTTCGATTCTAGTTCGCCTTCAAAGTCACCTTCAGATCCTTCTTCAGAATCTTCATCAGACTCTTGCCGGCTTTCAGAAACCTCTTCGGCATCGGAGTCTGCTTCTGCTGAATCTTCATTTTCAGCGGATTGGTCGCTTGAAGTTTCTTCTTCATCGGAATCTATCTCCTCCAGAATAGGCTTTTTACCCTTAGAGCGAGATGGATGAGATTCCGTGATTTCTGTCTCTTGGACAGCTCGGGTATCTTTCTTACCAGGTGAACTTGATCCTAGGACCTCTTCGTGAAGAAGTGGGAATGGCATTGATTTGTTTGTCGGAGTTCTTCTTTGTTGGCGAGCTTTCTTAGTTCCTCTCATACGATGCGATTACGGAAACTTTTTTCATTGCATAACCATGTTTGTGTAACCATTCTTCTATGTTGGCTAGGATTGGCCTCAGCCTTTCTCTCATGCTGGTAACCTCTTTCCTAGACCATTGTATTGCAGGCAACGGCCTTTTAGCAATGCCTTGCTCATCATAGACAGCATTCATGATATCACACGGATCCTCAAAATCCTCTGGTAGGTCAGCGATGCAAGATCTACGATTTGTTGGTGTCAATCTGCAATAGTCCATTTTGCGAATGGCTTCTTCATCTCGCAATGCGGATGTCTTCAAAACGGTACCTGTGTTGGTGACCTTTTTGCAACTTTTTCCTGACATCTCGGTAGTTGAAATCAAACCTATACCTGTAGGTTTTGATGGTCATGATCTGCATTTCAGCATAGACAGACTTAGCTTTTTGTGCAGTTTGGATAGTATATCGTCGATGGTCATGGGAACTTGAATCCACGCTTGTGGTTGCTTCTTCGTTTTTTTGCACTGACATCAATTGTCTGCATGTTTCCATGAGAACCCACTTATCCGAAGGATAACGTGGTAGCATGTAGGGACAACCAGTGTAGCAGCCTACTCTCAAGTAAGTAAACATTGGGAATTGGAGAAAAATGCATCCAACTTTACTTACCACCTTATAAGCCTCATCAGATACTCTTCTTCTTTCCAAAGCTGGATCAAAGTTGAAGAGTAAAGGCGCAAAGAAAGCATCAGTGACCCGTCTGAAATGATGAAAGCTCTCCTTCAGCTCCAATTGATAGAAATATCTGTACACAGGCACCATCATCCGATTCCCTTTTGTTGATAGACCTGGGAATTGTCTCATCACAGCCGCTGCGTACACCAGGTAAGAAGTCATGTAGAACTTCAATGTAGAAGGAGCATTGATCAACTGCTCGTGTATCTCATCACTGATTTGTTTGCCCCAGTCGATATGCACTTTCGCCTTCTTATGATCCTGATGTATTCATACATCCAATCGTGAAAAGTGGATGATTCTGGCAAGCCTTTCACTCTGCTTAGAAACGTGATCATATCCTTGACGTCATCTTTGAAGTCACTTCTCAGGAGTCCTTTCGGCCATCTAGAAACGGATGATCTAGGCTTCTTGAGCCATTGAGTGTTTATCAACTGTTTAGCTTTATTGGGATCAGCATCGAAGATCTCCTGTGCTTTTGACATGGAGATGTCAATATATTTCTCCATATGAGGGACCTTGAAGACAATGTCAAAGAAATCGGGGTCGAGTCTCAGAATCTCGTGCCCGGAAGAGTCGATCACACTTCTGCTTTCTCTGATGTAATGAGACGCAACTTGAAGAACAAACTCGGTATTGTGCGCAGCTGTAGGGAACATCGCCACCAAGTGGAGGTTGCTGTGTACGATCACTCTCATTGAATCAGGAAGAGGCTTCGTCTCTGTTAGCTTTGCGAAGTCAACCAAGTCTTGATGACCAACTTCTGTATCTTTTATCTCTTCGACTTTGGAAAGCACCATAGTTGGCGGATAGACGCCTTGATATTTGTATTTCATCTTGCTTTTTGCTTTCGAAGAAGAAGGAGGCTTAGTAGCAGTCATCAAAAAGAACTGGTACTCTGATCACTCTTGACTTGACGATCTTTCAAAGTAGACCGAACCAAAGCGCGAAGAATGCTGAAGGAGAATGCAAAAACTTCAAAAACGCGATTTGCAGTTGGGAGGCAAGCTCGCACAGCAAGAGGAAGAAGAGAACATGAAATGTAAACAATAAAATGGCGAATTCATTCACTTAAGTGAAAATGAAAATCAAAAAACCTAACTCAAGTCGAGCAATAAATTTAGGCACGAAAAGTGGCACGATTGACGAAAAATACGAAAACATGAACAAACGTGCCAGAGTCATGAAAAAAGTTTAAGTGATGAAGGAAAATGTAATGGCGCTAAAATTTAGCGCTATTACATTTTTTGGCAATTTCACTGCATGCAGGGGCGCTAAAATTTAGCGCCCTTGCACTTTCCAGACTTAGCCAATTTTTGGCTTCAGGGCAGGAGCGCACTTTTTCAGTGCCACTGCATTTTTCGTAATTTGCTAAGTACGAACAGTGAAACTTCGCGAAAGATCTCGTTTCGAAGGTCTTTGCGAGGCGAACAAGGTGGAATGCTCGAATTGGCTATTCGAGACTTGGGAACACATTTCGAGGTGGCTTGAAAATCACCTCGTTAGGCGTGCTTGAACTTCACGAATCCTAGGAAACAGACAAGTTTCGTAGGGGGGTTATCCGTGGAACGAGCACTGCTAGATTCCATGATAACAAGAGCTAAATCCTGCCATCCTGAGGGTTTAGCATTCTTATGTAGCCACAAGAGGTTGGGCCTCACAGATATTACACTCGCAGGAGAGCCTTGATTGACAGGCAACAGGGTTTGAACAGGCAGCCGAGTACCATGGCTGAAAGAATAGAAACTCCTCCAAACCCTAGGGATCAGGACGATGCAGAGGTTCTAAACACTCTTAGAGATTTACGAGCAGGTCAACGGCAGTCCAACGATGTACTACAGCAGTTGGCAGTGGCAATCCAAAGGTTAGGTATGCCGAGGAGACCGTCACCACATCGTGACGAGAACAGGAGTGATGCAGGATCTCGGAGAGCACCTAGGACTGTTTCACGGACGGCAGACAGGCCAACTAGGCCTACATTTGTGAGACAGGAGACCGATGAGGCTGTTGCAGGTGAGGAGCATGAGGATTTGTTCGCTGATACACTTATGGCAGCGAATGATGAGTGGGAGTTAGTACCACCTAAGGTCAGAGAGAGGATTACCTTTGACAGATTCATCACCCAAAGGAGAGAGCATCTCAGGGGCCGACAGGATTGGAGGCCTAGACATAATAATAATAGCGATCTGAAGCATGCCACAAACAAACTTACTCTAGCTATGTTTGACGGTAGTGGCAAGGTCACAGCACAGGCCTGGATCAGTAAACTTGATACTTTCCTCACATTGCGTCCTATGGCTGAGGAGGATGTTATTAGGTATGTTGCATTGCATCTGGAGGGAGTAGCTTATGACTGGTGGCATCACGGGA
Organism: Sequoia sempervirens; assembly: GCA_007258455.2. NCBI lineage: Eukaryota > Viridiplantae > Streptophyta > Pinopsida > Cupressales > Cupressaceae > Sequoia > Sequoia sempervirens. The sequence continues at coordinate 5,787 of VDFB02004857.1, read as the reverse complement.
TGGTGACACTCCAGCACGATCAGATCACCACGTACCAGGAGTTCGTTGACAGGTTGGTGGAACGATTTGACAGGAAGGATCCAGAATCCTATTTCAGAGATTTGGCTCAATTGCGACAGAGTGGCAGTTTGGAGTCTTACATAGGTGACTTCCAGCGATTGTCGGTTATGGTTCCTAATATTTCAGAGAGGCGCCTTGTTGTGCTTTTCATGGAGGGACTGTTGGAACCATTGAGAGGTTGGATCAAAGCATTTGATCCTTCTTCGTTACAAGAAGCTATGAAGAAGGCACGCAGCATGGAATTTGCAGCACCATCCATCAAATTCAACTCCAGAAACACTTCTTCATTCAGGGACAATAAGGGCTTCAATAAAAATAGAGAGAAATCATATTTTAACAGAGAGAAATCAGATTTTAGGAATGATTCAAAGGGAAAATCTGCAGCACCCTTGGATCGCGAGGCTCTAAATGATTTACGCAGGAAGAAGCTTTGCTTCTACTGCAAAGGTCCCTATGATGCCAACCATGATTGTCCTTTGCGGCCTAAGGGCAAGGCCAATCGAGTGATGTGGGCTTATTACGAGGAGTCAAAATCTGAGAGTTCCAAACAGCAGGAGAGTTCTGAGGAGTCAGAGTCAGAGGCTTCAGAGCCTAAGGCAGAGGCAAAGTCAGAGCTTCAGATTCAGGAGGCACGTCTATCTAGCATTCAACAGGAAGGTTCTTTCAGACTTCGTGGAGTTTTGGCAGGACAGAGGGTCATCACCCTTCTTGACACAGGAGCCACCCACAATTTTATTGATGCTAGATTTGTGGAGAAACGCAGACTCATAACTGAGGAGTTCGAAGGCATTAGGGTTAAGGTGGCCGACGGTTACACTCTCAGGTGTGAACGTATGATTAAGGATCTTCCCTTGCGCTTGAATAACTATGAATTCAAGGCTGATTATTACGTGGTGAACATGGGGGATATCGATTTAGTCTTGGGCATGAAGTGGCTTCATTCCCTTGAGGAAGTCACTCTTCGTCTCAAAGACATGGAGATTCGGTTTGATGTGGATGGGAAGACACATATCTTGAAGGCCATTCGGGACAGTAATGTCAGGACTATTTCCTTCCGTCAGATGGAGAGACTCATGCGACATGACATGGTAGAGTGGGTTGTCGAGTGCACATTAGCACCTATACAGGAGGGACAGCATAAGACTGAGTACCATCCTGACATTCAGTAGTTGAGAGTCAAGCATGAGAAGGTCTTCAGTGATATTCCACCAGGGAGAGATTTACATGGAAAGGACTTAAGGCAGATGTTCTTCAGTATGTGCGTGAGTGCCCTGTTTGTCAGCAGAACAAGCAGGAGAACACGTATCCGGCAAGATTATTGCAGCCACTTCCGATTCCTGATAGGAAGTGGGAATGCCTGTCAATGGATTTCATTACGAGCTTGCCTAAAGCCCAAGGACGGGATTGTATATATGTAGTTGTGTATCGGTTGACGAAGTATGCCCACTTCTTTCCGATCACCACCACTTACACAGCTACACGTAGCGAGGTCTTCTTAGTGAGGTTTTCAGACATGGGTTGCCTCGGAGCATAGTGAGCGATAGGGATAGTCGGTTCTTGAGTCACTTACAGGAGGTGTCAGACTTTGTGGGACCGAGCTTACCGAGAGCAGTTACCACCCAGGTGATGGGCGGACGGAGATAGTGAATAAATGGGTGGAAGGTTACCTCGGAACTACGACTGCGGGGCAGCAAAAGGCTTGGGTCAAGTGGATTTATTTGTGCGAGTATTGCTACAATACTACTTTCCACATGACCATTCAGATGTCCCCCTTCATGGCGTTGTACGGTTATGAGGCGCCGAAGCTCTGGATTTGGCTACGAAAGTGACAGAGTGCCGAGGCCGAGATCTATTGCGTGAGAGTCGTGACACTATGAGGGCTCAAGGAGAATATTGCTAAGGCAGTAATCAGCGGGGTAAGCGACGCTACAGATAGAAAGGACAGAGAGGGCTTTGAGGTGGGTGACATGGTTTATCTTATGCTGCACCCTCACGCCTACTCTTAGGAAGAGTGGTCTGAGAAGCTTAAGCCACGATATTATGGTCCTTTCAGGATTGAGGCATGTTGGGGAGGTCGCTTATGAGCTAGAGCTTCCGATAGCAAGGTCCACAATGTTTTTCATGTGTCACATCTCAAGAAGGCGTTGGGACACCGTGTGGTACCTTCAGCAGTTTTACCTCCCTTAGATGATGAGGGAAAGTTGATATTAGTACCTGAGTCTATCCTGGAGTACAAAGAGAGACAGTTGCGTAGGAGGACTATCAGGGAATATTTGGTGAAATGGAGAGATTTTCCAGTGGAGGATGCTACATGGGAGAGCGAGGATATTTTGCAGCATCCGGAGTTGAGATTGCTTGAGGACAAGCAATTTCAGGAGGGGCGGACTGTCATGTCCCCTTCCAGTGACATCTCGAGAGCTTATGATTAGCCTATTATGCGACCCTAGTGGCTGATATGATGGATAGAGGGTCTTGTTGGAGCTTGGCTTGGTGTGAGGGGACTGATTGGCTTTCGTTCGAGCTCATTCGGACGTCTTTTGCCTGACTTGCTATTTTTAGTAGTATTTGTGATTCAGCGGAACCCCTCGCTATTTTTAGCAGTATGGTTTGGTTAATGCGAATCAATCACTTATTCACCAGCTTCAGACGGTTCGTGAATCGGACATATTTTGAGGGAGATATTAATATTTTAATTGTTAAATTAAATATTAATTATCTGGAGCTTATATTATAAGTTATAATATTATTAAATATTATAACTTAAGTGATTTTCTAAAGGGGTTGACCAACATTGAAGAGGGGCCACTTTTAATTATAATTTATAATTAAAAGTGCTTTCGAAACTATTGAAAAATTAAAAAGAAAAGTTTGAATTTATTTAAATGATGCCTTTTTGAGAAAAGTCGAACTTTTGATGGATATAAGGGTTTTCATTGGGAATTGTGCTCATTATGTTGAAATCAAATTTTTGATCAAGTCTTCTTCTGAGAACAGAGCCAAGGGTTCCAGTTTTCGTTTTGGCATTGGAGAACGAGCCATCTTCAGTGTTGCAATTCAAAGGCTGTGAAATACCAGCTGATCTATTGCTTTTAGAGAGATCTTCATCCAGAAGTTATCACAGAGCTTCACAGTTGAAAATATATTCAGGGTTTTCAGTTTGTAATTCATCCAGAAGAGTTTCTTCATTTAAGGCGCCTATTACCTGAGATATGGATACATCCATAAAAGTCGTACTTTTTATTTGTTGTTGCTGTCATAAAGCCATACCTATCCACAGCAGAGCCGTACCTTCAAGAAAAGCCATACCATTTTGTATTGGGCAAATCGCCTTCTTTATTGATCTTCTGACTTCAACCCATTTGGCGCCTATACTCCTGGATCATCTTCCAAGCGTCTGACGGAGGGAGAAGTGTAAATCTATTGAGGCCGTACCAGTTCAAGTACATTTTCAGCTTGCTGCAAATCAGGTTTTTGATTGATATTTTGTCTTATCTTTGCCTGCATGTCAAAGATTTATTATTGTAATGGCTGTGGAAAAATAATACAATCAATAGTTATCAATTTTTGAGCCTATTTATGTTAGATCTGGAATTATTGTATTTGTTAAAGATTTTATATCATTTCTTTCAAAAATCGCAACTTTCATTAGTTCATGCAAAAACACAAAAAAACCAAAAACGTCCGAAAACAAGAAAAAACAAGCAGTTTCAGAGAAAGTGAGAACAGGGGTTTCTACAGTAGTTAGTTACCGTTGCACCAAAAGCCCGGACTGGTAGTGAATCTGCGACTCCTCTTAGCGTTAAGGGGCACCCTGTGATAGGTACTCCCCTAAGACCCCCTGACACATGGTCGGGCAAAACCACTGAATAGACCTACGCCACCTTCCGAGAAATCCTCGACGATCATTAACCCACCACGCCCGGCTACGAAGTCTCAATTCCCGAGACCTACCGATACCAAGTTAGTTACCGTTGCACCAAAAGCCCAGACTGGTAGTGAACGGCACCCCTCTTAGCGTTAAGGGGGCATCCCCAGGATAGGTACTCCCACCAAAGACCCCGGACACGTGGCTGGGCAAACCGCTCGGACAGACCTACGTCACCTTCCAATAGGGGCCCGCATCAGGACATCACAGCCCACCACGCTCCGCGAGTCTCGACCTCGAGACCTCCAGCTCTGATACCAACTTAGTTACCGTTGCACCAAAAACCCGGACTAGTAGTGAACGACACCCCTCTTAGCATTAAGGGGGCATCCCCAGGATAGGTACTCCCACCGAAGACCCCGGACACGTGGCTGGGCAAACCACTCGGACAGACCTACGTCACCTTCCAATAGGGGCCCACATCGGGACATCACAGAATCTTAAAATAATCAGTTTTTCCCTAGTGGGTCTATTCTACTTTTTCAGAAGTATATGAGGAGCTTCGAGGTCATCAATGGAGGTCAGTCAGCTGCCAGGTGTCAGATTCAATGATCAAGCATCGAACAAAAGACGAAATGATGAACATGCATGTTGAATGAAGAAGGAAGGTGAAATTTACTAGATTTTGACTAAGTCTGCTTAACTTGGGCGCCCCAGGTGAAGAAGGGCGCCCATCTTTTTAGGGCATTAGATGCAAGAATTAGGGTTTCTTCTCTCAAACAAATTTGTTCAGAATCCTCCCAGCCCCGCAGCAAGTCCGGTAGTGCAGTCAACAGATCACCCAGTCACCCAGGATTCGAGATCAAACACGAGGTATTCAAACTGAAGCCAGAGTGGAAAGAAGTGAAATTTATCAAAAATTGGTTAAGTCTGGATAAAGTGGGCGCCCCTGGTGAAGAAGGGCGCCCAGCTTTTTGAAGGGGCTAATTTAGCAATTAGGGTTCAAAAATATGCTCAATCTCTTCAGTGTTCAGCCAACTTCGACACGCCTGCCTTTGTCAGATTATCCGACTGTCCAATCTCTAGAAAGTTCAGATCGAAGACGAACATACAGAATGAAGGTTTCAAGCTTGGTGAGAAAGTCAAATGAAAAATGACTAAGTGTTGGAAGTTTGAGCACCCCAAGTGAAGAAGGGCGCCCAAGTTTTCAGAGGTTCAAACAGATGAATCCAGGGAAATGTGTCTAACGTAATCTCTTTGCAGTTGGTCCAGCTTTCCAACGAGATACTCAGCATGACAATCAGATGTCGCAGTCACCAGATACAAAGCGCCGAACAAGGAGTCTGACGAAGGTTGAATTTCAAAGTTCAAAAGCAAACACAAAAAGGTGGAAAATAAGCTAAGTTTGGTCAACATGGGCGCCCCCAGCTAGAAAGGGCGCCCAAGCTTTTGAAGGCCCAAATCTAACTTTTTGGTGAAGTGATCCCCAGAAGACCTGTTGATGTGTTTTTTATGACCGCACCAAACAGCAGAACAAAAATAGTTTAGGGCTACTCTATTCTCTCTTGATCAAAGTATTCTGTGTGCTAAGATTGCGAGATAGATCACACGTTCAACTCCAAGGTTCCTTAAGTGCGAATAGACCCAGTTTGGTTGATGTGTATTGCTGTGTTCTTACGAGGGGACTTACGTAATTGTTCAGATTTCTTGCAGTCAGCAGCTAATGTATGATTTGAAGGGGATTCTTATGTGTATGATTTGGCAATGTGGTTCGTTTTCCTAAAACTAATCAGAAATGTGCGGAAAATAAAAGGGTATAGGGCCTAAGAAATTTATATGCTATTCTAAATGCGTGGATATGT
>VDFB02004856.1:0-21992 GCA_007258455.2 Sequoia sempervirens | reverse complement strand
TTACATTCTTAATTCTCATGTTATTGCATTAGTCCTAGATTCAACGGTCAAGACTATCTCGACTCAACAAGAGTTTGGAACTAAGCAAGGTAATCAGATTGAAAAAATTCAAGAATATGACATGAAAATTAAACCCATAAATCTAGTTTGTGGGAAGGGTTCGTGTTAGTTAATTTCTGATAATAAAATGAAAGAAGTTTCTGATGATGAGGAAGTAAATTTTGAAGATGTTCCCACAATTTTGCTTGTAAGCATGACTGATGGATGGTACTCTATTATTTCACACTTCCTTACTTATGGAGAATGTCCCAAGCACTTGTCATACAAGGAAAAGAGGACAATCAAGCTCAAGGTTGCAAAATTTGTTATTTGGGACAATGGTTTGTATAAGAGGGGTATTGATGGTACATTTCTACAATGAATGGACAAAGTGCAATAAGGTAAGTTGTTGGAATATTTTCACAACTTGGCATGTGGAAGACACTTTTTGGCTCTAGTTATTTCTCACAAGATTTTGAGAGTAGGATACTACTGGTCCACACTCTTTCAAGATTTGTACAACTAGGTGCATAAGTGTGAGTTATGTCAACAGTTTATGGGGAAACCCAAATTACCATTTTCACCCCTTAAGCCAGTGGTATTTGAAGAAACCTTTCAGCAGTGGGGTATTGATTTCATTGGTGCAATAAACCCACCATCAAGTGTAAGGCATAGCTATGTTCTCACGGCTACTGACTATTTCACTAAATGGGAGGAAGCCATTCTAGTCAAGCATGCTACTTCAAAACTAGTATGCAATTTTCTCAAAGAGAATATCATTTCAAGATTTGGTGTTCCAACCAATATAGTAGCAGATAATGCTTCTTCATTCTCATCCAATGAAATTAAAAAAAATTCTTTGAATATGGGATCACTCTTTCTCATTCTTTTAACCCTTACCCCTAAGGGAATGGCCAAGTTGAATTGAGCAACAAGAATCTGGGTACTATAATCAAGAAGTTGGTAGATGAGAATCAAAGGTCCTGACACAAGGCATTGTATGATGCATTGTGGGTAGATTGTATTACCCCCATAGGGGCAATTGGCATGTCTTCATTTCAACTCTTGTACAAGTTGAGTGCAAAGATATCTATCACATTGGAATTACTTGCTTTAAAATTGGCTAAGGCAATTGATGATGAGACTTTTGACATCTCTATTGACAAGCGCATCATGTTTCTTGTTGAACTAGAGGAGAAACACATACTAGTGGTGGACCACATTGTGGAGCACCAAAGCCAATTCAAAAGGCTTTTTTGATAAAAAAAAGAAAAATATTGTGACTTCCAAATTGGAGATCAAGTTCTATTGTGAGATAAAAAAGAGAACCCCTTTCACAATTCACCAACTCTATGGTGAGAACATTTTTCTTCTGGCGTACCAAGATGGAACACCATTTTTTATGCCTCATAGGAGACAACATCTGAAGTATTTCACTCAATGAAGCATTAGATAAGTTTGTACAATTTTGTATAGTTTTCATTTCTTTTTCTTTTGTCTTTTTGTGTCTTTTTTCACTTTTCTTTATAGCCCAATGGAAGGATGAAGGCACTTAGACTTCTAGGATTCATCTCCCTTTGATAATTTCAAAGGATGATCGAAGGGAGCTCCCTAGTTAGAGCCAATTTTTATCCTTGAATTTAGTATCCTCAATTCATGGGATAACCCCTATGAAACTTGTTCATTTTATAGCCTATGTCCTCTAAGCATGCAAACCAAGGAAAATTTCAATTGCCCTCGTGCGTAGTTTGATCCCCTAAAAAAATCTTTTCAAGTGATCAAATTTTTTCTTTTTAAGAAAATTGAAAAAATCTTAAATTTAGGAGTTAGTCATTTTTGAAAATATGCAATGTCGCTAAAATTTAGTGACACTACATGTTTTGGTCAGTTGCATTAGAGAATGTAGTCGTGGGGAATTTTCTCACAACTACACTCCTTAAGCCACATGAGTGACCATTAATGTAGTGATTTTAATGCGGTTTTAATGGATTTTATTTTGTTTTAGCCTTCATTTTCGTCATTTATCATTTTGCTTCTTTTTTTATTCACTTCTTTTGCATCCTCATTATCCATTGTTGATCATGTCATGATTGTGCTAGATCCACATAAGTCTTTCTTCGTGATCTCAACCTTTCTTAATTTTGATGTTCTTCATCATTGTTTAGGGTTTTCATCCTCATCTTTTCATGAGGTATGTACCCTTGTTTCTATTAATTTTAAGTTAGGCTTATATTTTTGAGTTATGGTTTTTGTTTATGTTTTATCTTATTTTAGGTATTAGTTTAGGGTCGATATGTTTCCTTACCATGTCTATATTTCTTAGGGTTTTTTTCATATGACTACAAATTTTACCCGTAGACCTTGTTATTATGTCATTCATAGTTTTTGTCCTAGGTAGATTTAGATGTCACCTACAAGTGTTTTGAGGGAATATTTTCTCGCACGAAAAAAACTTGGTTTTATCAATCTCGTGTTGTTATGGAGAGATTCTTTGCAATAGCATGATAACTTCAATTTAACTCACACTTCACATTTCATATCTTGACCTACACTCAATTATTAAATTTCCAACCTTATGCTATTCAAGTTTTAAACCTTGAACAACACTTACGATTATTGGTTATTCATGCACCTGCGGGGGATTTTCTGCATCAACACTCAAGTTATTCCACACCATGGAATGTAGTTTGGGTTATAAAACTTGAACTACACCTTGTTACCATTTTACCACTTTATGTAGGTCAGGTTTTAAACCCTGACCAATATAGACCTCGGCCAAAATACATGCATACTCAAATTCACATCAAGGAATTTTCCATGATATGCATTCAAGTCAAGTCTACCATATGCACATTGGTGAAAATTCCCCGATATGCATGATCTATACTCAATACAAGAGTAGGTCGAGAAATAAATCTTAACCTACACTAAGACTATTTCTACCGCATGTAATTTAGAATTTTTTTCTTGAATTACATCAATATTTTTCATTCCCCATGTAGGGCAAATAATTTTTCATTGAAATTTGGGAAACAGTGAAACATAAAAAAGATTTCATTGATGAGCTAATCAAAGATATACAAGAAGCTCAAGAGATAGGTGATGATAGAGGATCAGATCTTATCACTAAGATTAAGGAGCTACCTTCTAAGTATGATATTGCAATAAGAAATTCCTTCCCATTGATATAGTTATCCAAGAGTTTACATCACTAATTCAAAAAGAGATTGAGTCAGAAAGCTTTTTCATTAGCTTCTATTGACAAGTTAGTGGATTTTCAAGTAAATTTGGATAACCTAAAAGTGATTTTGGATAAACATAAGAAATCATGAATTAGTATTGAGGAATGCATCACATAAGTGCTCGTTGTCTCCAACCATACAACAGGACCAAATGATTCTAAAGTCCAAGTTGTGTTGAAAAGATATGAAGACTTCATGGAGAAGAATGATGAAGAGTGAAAGAACATGTTTTTTCAAACTTAGTTTATTTCAAAATTTTCTTTTATGCAATTTATAATTTGTAGATGATATATTACATGTCTTTTGTAAAATAACAATTACATGTAAGAGGAGAGAAGTCCCAAATTAAATTATACTCTTCCTTTGAATAATTCAAGTTGGTTGTAATTTTCCTATTTTAGCTCTTGGCCCTCCTTTATTTATAAGAGGGATCTATTTTTTAAATAATTTATTTTAGATTATAAAGTGAAGTGTTGCCAAATTGAAAAGCATTTTGAATTTTTTTTTTGAGGTGTAAATAAAGATTCCATTAATAAAAGAAGAAAATTGGCATCCAATCTTTTCCTTGGAACAAGTTTGTTATGTGTTGAGATTGTTCTTATGTATTTCTCATCACATTATGTTGTATATGATCAAATCATAGCATGAATTGAGTATATTAAGAGGTTCTTCAAATATTATTTTGTAGAATTTGAGCTACGCTATTATCTTTGAAGATTATGTTCGTGTGTAATATGGAAATAATTCAAAGAATTTGGGCCATGGGTTGTTACCTATATTCATTTAATATTTTGGTGGAATATATTGGAGACTTTGGGCTGCAAAATATACCATTCTTGTTATTCTCATACCATCATAGAAAGCAACAAAATACTTTGTGCTTTTGTGGGTTTTAATGTTCTAAACACTCACTGGTATCTTTCTAGTTATTCTTATGTTTAACTAAGTTTGATATTGGTTATTATTGCTCCAGCTAGTACTTAGTATTTCATTACATGTTATTAAAATCAAGGGGTTCTCATTGTGATATTGTAAGAAGGAACATCTATTCTGAAAAAAGAGAATAGGATGAATGGAAAAAACCCCATGGTAGTTGTATTGTAAATAAGTTTAGTTAATTACTAGTTGATTTAGTTATCAATAAGAAGGGAGACTCCCCTTTTTGAGGGGGGAGATTTAATCTCACTATACTGTGGTTAAAGTTTTCATTTTGTAATTAGTTAGTTGATTATAAAATATTCACCCAATAGTGTCATAATTTAAATTAGCTCTAGTACTTCAATGTTCATATCTAGAGGGAGGTGAGTTCTTTATTTTATTCCTTCTATTCCTCAAAAGTGGAGGATAATTTTTCTTATTCATTCTTGACTTCTCTCCTATATACTCACTATAAATAATTTATTCATATGATACCCAAGCACTAGAGGAAGGCTATTTCCTCTTCCTTTTAGCTAGTTTTCCTCTAATCTTTTTCCTTTGGAGGTGGGCTCTTTGGTGTTGAAGGTTTTATTCCACTCTTATTTGACTTCTATGAAGTTTGTGGATTTAATGGTGGGTATCCTTGGCCTATACTAATTTTTACTATAGATTATTCTATGCTTTAATTTTATTTTCTTACTTCCCCTCTAGATATTTTTCAGTTTATTTTCTATATATTCTTTTTTCAAAAATTTGTGTTTCATATTAGATGGATTAGGTCATGAAAAATTAATGCCCCCACTCCCCTATTATGTTTATCAACCATTAAATAAAATGAAGAAAATACATGTCTTATTAAATTTATCTTCCATTCCTTCTTCTCTATAATATATTGTAGTGATTCAACATTCACATACTATTCCCTATGGTTCCATATGGTGGAGATTATTACACTATGTTTTCATTAGTGTTGTCATTGATGCCAACATCTAGTGTGGTTGTGACGAGAAAGTGCTTATGGATGTCAACCTCTAGTGTGGTAGTATGTTTGTGGTTCTTATTAGGTGTTGTAGATGTTGTGGTTGTGATGAGAACGTGTTTGTGATGTTGCAAATGCAACATAGTCACTTGGTTTCCAAGTGATTTTGAGAAAAAATTCTTAAAGAGTGTATAATGTAACATACAAGTATTTTGTATTATGCTATGAATTTCTTGAATCTTGAAGATATGATTGTGCAGTTTGGATATGATGACCAAAGGTGTTCAGAGGTGCTATATCCAGAGTTCCAGGTTTTGGATTGTGTGGTAGTGGAAGATGTGTTTACTAGTGTGTGGACTATAAATAAGGTTGTCTAGGAGAAATGGAATTGCTCCACATTTCTTTGAATTGAGGTTTCTTGTCTTGTGGATTTGGGAACATGCTCATATTGCTTGTATCTACTTCTCCTTAGATGGTTTGGTGTTCAGCTATTCTGCATGGTTAAATTCATGAGTTGTTGCTTGTGGTAGTTTGACTAGTTGCACAAGATGATAATGTTCTTCAATTGTATGTGGTCATGCTAGTATTGTTGAATATTATGTTATCTTTGGAATATTCCAGAATGTTGTGTAATGTTACTAAGGGGTACTCAAGCTATTTCTGGGCTAGGAGAGGTGTTAATGTGGTTGCATGTTAGTGTTATGTCAGTTTGGCTGACCTAGCATGTTGGTGCTACATGCGGATGTGCTTCATTGATTATGAAAGAATGGTGTAGCAAGTTGGTGTAGATTTGGGTCCTGGTTAACCCTTTATGTGGCACACCTTCATCTCTTTCCATTGTAGAGGTGTTTGGTACTGACTTATTTGGTGGTTACACGTTTGAGGTGCATACATTTCATTAAAGTCAACTTAGAGAATGTTTCTAAGACCATGGAGGATATATAAGAAAGATTAATTGTTGGATCTATGTTGTACAAGGATGTGATGATGCAAATGTGATCAATTTTTATAATCTGAGTGTGAGCTTAAACACTTAATGCTACCATAAGTGTGAGTAGAAGGTGTCTACCTTTTTAGTGCGCTAGAAGTTGTTGGAAGCAATGAGCTAAAGGTTGTAGATGGCATAGAGTTTTTGTGATGGATTCTCCTACTGATTTGAGATAATGCATCTCTTTGTAATAGTCTTCTTATTTTCTTATTCTATTCAGGTAGTGAGTCCTTATTAGCAAGACCTTAACAAAAAGCCCTTCTTTTCTCCTGGATAGTGAGTCCTTTGGGCAGTGAGCCCTCCAGTAGTGAGCCTATTATATTCAGTGTTGATATTCATATATATTGTGAGATAATCCTTGTTGTGGTTTTTCCCTTATCGGGTTTTCCATATAAATCTAGTGTTCTATTGTTTATGATTATTGAAGTGTTGTTGTCTCATTTGTTTACATTCATGCTGATTCTGATTAAGGGTTTGAAGGCCAATAAGGGTTTGAATGTTAATGAGGGTTTGATTTTTTAATGCACAATTGATTCATCCCCCCTCTTAGTTGTCCTATATGTCTAACAATTGGTATCAAATCTATGGTTCCTTGGAAGAAGCTTAACCGCTTGAGGTAGATCCAGATGGTTCATAGGAAAGGTGTTAGGGCTCCTATGTTTGATGGAACAAATTACACTTTCTAGAAGGCTAGGATGGAAGACTATCTTGTCTCATTAGGGTATGGTGTATGAAATTCAATTGAAGATGGTTATACTATGCCTACTACTGCTCCAACTACTGATAATGGTATCAAAGAGTATGAGAACAATGGAAAAGCGAGGTATGCTATTTTAAGTATACTTTTTGATTCAGAACAAGTGTGAAGGTGATAATCTATAAATCTTATAAAGAGATTTAAAAGAAGTAAATTATTTATGAAGGATATGACAAGGTCAAGCAAGAAAAAATGCATAATTTCAAAGCCAAATTTTAATCCCTAAGGATGTTAGAGGATGAAGATATTGCAAGCTACATGCACAAGGTGGATGAAGTGGTCAATACCATCTATGTTATTGGTGTAAAGCTGGAAGAGAGTGAAGTTGTGAAAAAGGTATTGAGAACCCTTCTTAAATCTTATAGTTCTAAAGTTTTTGCTATTGAGGAAGCTCAAGATTTAGATCACTATTCTAGAGATACGATGTTTGGTGCTTTAACTACTTTTGAATTAAGATATTTTGGTCAAGATGATTTAAAGAAATTCATCTAGACAGAGAGGAATGAAGAATCTAATTTGGATGATCTTGATGATGTGGAAGAAAATTATGTAAGAAGACTGAAAAAGAGATCTGGCAAGTTGTAACGTCAAAAAAAGTAACCCTTTTTCACAATTAGTTTGGGAATGAATAATTAATGATAAAATGGACTTAATTGTGCCTTATTTAGGGTGTTGTAAAGTTTTTATTTACACTTTCACACTAATCTAGGGATTTATTAATTAATTGAGGATAATTTGAGCTTAATTAGCCCCTTTAATTCAAATCCAATCCTAATTTATTATATTTTTTGAGGGATAAAGCCCAACACTCTTAAATGAAATTACACAACACTTAATTTTGCAAGGTTTGAGTCCTAGGACCCATTCACCACCTGGTGAATGGGTCCCCAATAGTTCCTAGGACCCCTTTTTGGCATGTTGTTTCACATTCCTTGAAATAGGTCTTAAAGTATGCTAGGACTCATTATCCCTATGAAAAATGGGTCCTCCTTAACTTAGGACACCCCCCTTGGGATGTGTTTTTGGTAGGATTTTGATGAATTCAAATTCTAGATCTGATGTTGGCTTGTGTTATATGAATTTTGAGATTTAATATTAAGTTAAGTATAAATATAAGGTTATTTCACATAGTTTCATCTAAAGCAATCTAAGACCCTCTAGAAAATTTTATTCAAGCATCCTAAGAGCATCCAAGAAGGTATTCAAGTGTAGAATATTGAAGTTTTATTGCAGCAATCAAGGATATCTTTCCTCATGTCAAAGTCATGTGTGTTGTTGAGCTAATGTGATGTTGTATCATTGGTGATCAATTCCAAGTCTTCAAAGCCATTATCTTATGTCAATTTCATGATAAAGATTTACCCTCATTGAGGCTACTTCATGCTAGATTGTTGATTTGTACTCCAAGGTTCAATTGAGGATTGGTGAGTTGTGACATTACATTGTTCATTCATCTTTCCTTTTATGCATGGTTTCATTTCAAGGTTTGATTACCAAAATGGGGTTTGACCAAGGAAAACCCCTATTCCCTAACTCAACAATATTTTTCTTCTCCTTTGATGTGTAATTATAGGTTTTAGGTTGAAGATCAAGTGGAGAACAAAAGTTGTCAAATTTGTAAAGTTGTAAAAGTTATCATCTTCCTTGCAAGATCATGAAAACTAAGCTACAAAATTTATTTTTGACTTTCAAGAGCTGAAAACCTAAGATCTAGGAGTGTAGACATTAAAGAATAGGATCTCGAAACTAATTTTCCAAAACCCTAACAAGGACCCATTCGCCACTGGGCAAATGAGTCCTCAGTGAGGCCTAAAAAGTACTTTTTGTAATAGGTACACATCATTTTAGCATCTTAAAACCTACCTTTTTACTATTATAACAGTTAGGTTTGATTTTTGATTGTTAATTACATATTATAGCCCTTATAATTGAGTGAAGCAATTAGAAAAAATTAGGTGTACCCATTTGATTAATCTCATTTGTGGTACACCTTTTTCTTCGTTTTATTTTGGTGAAGCCAACTTTTTGAGCATTGTAGTTTTTTTATTTTGGAGTCTCTTTTCATCTTAGATTAGATCTTGAATTCATTTGCATTGAATTAGATCTCATTTAGGGTGTCTTAGTTTGCATTTAAATTTGCATCTCATCTAGGGTTTTAGAATTACATTGCTTGTATTCTTTAAATCTAAAAACTACAAAAAAATCAATCATCTTGCTTATCATATAGATCATATAAAAATTGCATTTTAAAATAAAAACAAAATTGCATATCAAACTAGGTCTTTTAATTCATCATTTTGTCACATTTTCAACTTACATTTCACATTGCATTTACAAAAATCTTAACATGAAACTTACTGTAGTAGACCTAAATCTAAAAATCATTAGAAAAGGCTTTAAAATATATAAAAATCAGTTTCAAAATTGTAATCTAGGACCCATTCACCCTAGGGCGAATGAGTACCTAATCAGACCTAAATCTACATTTCTAGAATTTAAAATTTTTTGTTTTGTGCTTTTGTTTGCTGTCATCAAATCTCTGTTATAATTTGTTGATTTTCAATTTCATTCATTTCAATAAATTTAGCTTAAATTTGTTCATTTAGTGCATTGTTTAAATTCAAAATTGCATTTACAACATTTCATTTTTAGATTGTTGCATAATGTAATTAACAAATTACCTTGTTTAGAATCTAAAATTTGCATTTACACATTTCATTCTAGGTCATTGCATTGCATTTTAGGCTTCTTTCCATTTTTTGGTTTGCACACCAAGTTTTTAAAGCTTTTATGAGCTTTACAACTTGGTGTCCTATTATCAATACTATTGTGAGACATAGTTCGAGACTCTATTCATCCTACGATATACCATTCATTGTGGATCTTAGGTTTTCTATCTCTCTTCCTAATAGTGTTGATAATCAACCCCCTATGGATCATAACATGCATACCTAATTTCCCATGACTTCCATACCTACAACCAATGTGTATGATGTTGTTTATATCCCACAAAAGAATATAAAAAAGCTATATGAAGAGTTGGAAATTTTACAAGTCTTTGTGAGAACTAAACCTATTGCTAGTAATGCCATCTCTCTCATAAGGAATGCACAAACAATGCTTGAACATAAAGAAGGGATAGAATTCATGCACTCCTTAGTCCATACTATTCAACAAAATTTGTCTCCTTCTCAACCACCTTACCATACATCACCTATGCATAAGAGAAAAGAACCTACACCTTCCAAATACTTTACTACTCCTAACACACCCTTTTCTAAAAAAAGAAAGGGTTTGCAGTTAGAAGAAGAAACTGATGAAAACATAGTGATCAAACCAAAGAAGAAGAAACCATGAATGCATGAACATCAAATTATTAAGTTACAACAATCTCTTTATAACTCATTAAAAATATTCAAAATCAAGACAATTTTCTATACTCTTTTGTGTTGGCAATTGATTGAATTACCACCTAAACATGCAAACTTGACCAAATGAAAAAATAATAAGAATGAACCATATTGTGCTTATCATAGATTCTTTGGCCAACACATAGATGATTGTCTACCTTTAAAGAAATTATTAAAGAAGTTTGCAACCCCTAAGATTCAAACTTAACTTAAAAAGCATGCATTTCGCTTCTTGTCATGTAATAGTTATAGGATTCTAACATTCTCACTATTACATGCTATAATTCATTGTAAATCATTCTCTTTATCGCAAGGAGCCCATTCTCATTACTTATCTTAGCTCACTCTTGTATTACACTTAGTGGGGGCAAGGGGTTAGATAGCCTTGTCCTAGTTTTGGCACTTGATGTTGTCCCTTTGGCTAGTTGTCCTCCCATTTATACTGACTGAGATTGGCATGTGGATGACCTGATATAGGTTGAATCACATGTGCCTTACTAGTCTTTTTCTTTGCTTTATTTTCATGTTTCTTTTATGTGATTGCATGTGCGTAATGTGATCCCCTATGTTGTTTCGTTTGATGTGTGTCTCTCTCTTTTTGTGCATTCCTCTATATGTACCTACATTCTTCTATATGTCATAAAATTTTTACCTTTTTCACTTGTCTTGTGGGGATGATGCAAGGAGTTTAGACATTTAGGTCTATTCCATGTTGACCCAAAGGATTTTTCTTTTTTTCTCTCTCTATGTGTCATTCTTCCAATTCTATGAGTATTTTGGGGAATGATGAAAGTTCTATACTCTATAAAAATATGGTAGGAAAGACATACTGACCTTGAATCCATAGATCCCTTATTATTTTTGGGGGTAACCCCTCCTTCCTTTTTTATGACATAGCTTTGTTTTAGAAACATATGACTTGGCATAGGGTTTCCCGAGGAAAGCTCTCATGTCTAAGGAGAAAACATTGGTTACTTTAAAGAAATTTCTCACAACAATTGTGTTAGCAACTGCTTTAAAGTGG
Organism: Sequoia sempervirens; assembly: GCA_007258455.2. Lineage (NCBI taxonomy): Eukaryota > Viridiplantae > Streptophyta > Pinopsida > Cupressales > Cupressaceae > Sequoia > Sequoia sempervirens. The sequence continues at coordinate 10,635 of VDFB02004856.1, read as the reverse complement.
GGGCATACATCGATAACATCTTTTGAAATTTTACATCTTTCATGGAGTGATCTTATTTTTCTTGTGATGCATCCTTTTCTTGGTGGTTTCATTGGGTTTGATATCCTCCAAGAGTGTGATATTTCTAAGTGTTTGATTTCCCTTAGAGGCTTGATGTGAAGCGAGGCATGCCATAAGTGGCAATTTGATATTCTTGACTTGTCCTCTCTTGGAGACATTAGGCACGATGTTCTCTAAGAAGAAGACCTTACACAAACAAAGCAAGATCCCCTTAAACAAAAACCTATTGATATAATATTCATAAGCATTTAGCATTGTGGTGCCTTATTGAAGTTTTCATAAGGATAACTTTAATATGGTATGGGAGCCTAATATGATTCTCTCATTTGCCACCTTGTTTGGATACTCACCTAGTGGACGGTCTAAGGTTCCACTACACTAGAGTGAGCATGTGTCATTTGCATAGTGGACATCGAATTCTAATTTTGAACATTCTTGGAAAAATAGTTGAGATGTGTTCCACATCATGTTGGACAATCGAAGCTTGATTCTTCCCCTTTCTTAGACAAACAACCTTGTTCCACATCACATTGGGATGATCGAAGCTTGATCCTTTATTTCCCCTTTTCCTCTTGCTCTTTGATAGTGTATGATTGAGTATCTTTGTTATTGTTGCATACATAAGTGTCTTGAATTTCTACTTTATTGTGAGTCTAGCGTGGCATCATACTCTTATTAAAGTGGGGCAAAAATGTAGCGTCGAAAAAAGTAACCCTTTTTCACACTTAGTTTGGGAATGAATAATTAATGATAAAAGGGACTTAATTGTGCCTTATTTAGGGTGTTGTAAAGAGTTTCTTTACACTTTCACACTAATATAGGGCTTTATTAATTAATTGAGGATAATTTGAGCTTAATTAGCCCCTTTAATTTAAATCCAAGACTAATTTATTGTATTTTCTGAGGGATAAAACCCGACACTCTTAAATGAAATTACACAACACTTAATTTTGAAAGGTTTGAGTCTTAGGATAGTGACCTAGGACCCATTCTCCACTTGGTGAATGAGTCCCCACTAGGTCCTAGGACCCCATTTTGGCATGTTATTTCACATTCCCCAAAATAGGTCTTAGTTAAGTATGCTAGGACCCATTTGCCCTATGGAGAATGGGTCCTCCTTAACTTAGGACACCCCCCTTGGGATGTGTTTTTGGTAGGATTTTAATGAATTCAAATTCTAGATCTGATGTCAACTTGTGCTATTTGAATTTTGGGATTTAATATTAATTTAAGTATAAATATAAGGTTATTTCACATAGTTTCATCTAAAGCAATCTAATATCCTTTAGCAATTTTTATTCAAGCATCTTAAGAGAATCCAAGAGCATTCAAGAAGGAACTCAAGGGCAGATTATTGAAGTTTTATTGCAGCAATCAAGGATCTCTTTCATCATGTCAAAGTCATGCATGTTGTTGAGCTAATGTGATATTGTAGCATTGGTGATCAAGTCCAAGTCTTCAAAGCCATTATCTTATGTCAAGTTCATGATCAAGATCTACACTCATTGAGGCCACTTCATGCTAGATTGTTGATTTATACCCCAAGGTTCAATTGAGGATTGGTGAGTTGTGACATTACATTGTTCATTCATCTTTCCTTTTATGCATGGTTTAATTTCAAGGTTTAATTACCAAAATGGGGTTTGACCAAGGAAAAACACTATTCCCTAACTCAACAACATTTTTTTTCTCCTTTGACGTGTGATTATAGGTTTTAGGTTGAAGATCAAGTTTAGAACAAAAGTTCTCAAATTTGTAAAGTTGTAAAAGTTGTCATCTTCCTTGTAAGATCACGAAAACTAAGCTACAAAAATTATTTTTGACTTTTGAGAGCTGAAAACCTAAGATCCAGGAGTGTAGAGATTGAAGAATATGATCTCAAAACTGATTTTCCAAAACCCTAACAAGGACCCATTCGACACTGGGTGAATGAGTCATTAGCGAGGCTCAAAAAGCATTTTTTTCAATAGGTACACATCATTTCAGCATCTTAAAACCTACCTTTTTACTATTATAACAGTTAGGGTTGATTTCTGACTATTAAGTACACATTAACCCTCATAATTGAGTGAAGCAACTAGAAAAAATTAGGTGTACCCATTCAATTAATCTCATTTGTGGTGTACCTTCTTTTTCTTTGTTTCACAAGTAGAGAGGTAAGTTGCCCTTCAAGTGTTTCAATTGGGGAAAGATAGGTCATTATGCTTCAAAATGTCTAGTCAAAGTCTCAAATGAAAAATACAAATATAATAATGGTAAATCAGTCAAGAAGAGTTATTATGTTAAATAAGATAGTGGTATATCTGATTATGAGGAATCAAACTATCTAGATGATGAAAGTGATGAATACTTGTTCATGGACTTGAATGTTGGAACTAATGTTGCTAACCCTAAAAGATGTGTGAAGGAAATCACTTTGGAAATATCATAATATTGAAGGAACTGTGTTGAATGATTTTCATGCAAGAGAAGAGAGAAACTACTAGATAATTGACAGCGGATGGTCAAATCATATGATAGGTGATAAGAGTAAGTTTGTTAAACTTGAGAAGTTTAATGGTGGTCTTGTTAAGTTTGGTGATGATACATCTGATAAGATCTATGGAAAAGGTTCAATTAGTTTTGATGGAAAGCATAAGACAGATGATGTTCTTTATGTCAAGGGTCTTCAACACAATCTTCTAGGTGTAGGAAAAATGTGTAGTAGAGGATACAATCTTATATTTCAGGATGGTGGTTGTGAAATCAGAAAAGGAGGCTCTGGAACTTTGGTTGCATTAGGAACAAGGATATAAGGAAATGTTTATCATCTCAGAAATGCTAGTGTTAAGTGATTAATGACTCAAATCAACAAAAGTTGGCTATGAAATAGAAGAATGGGTCACATCAATTTTGATAGCCTAATGAAAATCAACTTTTCTCAAGTTTTGAGAGATCTGACAAGAATTACAAAACCTATCAATGCAATTTACAAAGAATTTCAGGTTGGGAAGCAGACAAGAAAGAGGTTCAAAATTAAGGAATTCTCTACTGCAAGACCTTTGGAGGTGGTGCATACAGACTTATGTGGACCTACTAGAATAAGAAGCCCTCAAGGTGATAGGTATTTCATGTTATTAATAGATGATAACTCTAGAATGACTTGGGTGACCTTTTTAAAAGAAAAATTAGAGGCTCTAGATAAGTTTAAAGCATTTAAATCTATGATTGAGAATGAAACAGATTTAAAAATAAAGTGTTTAAGGTATAAAAAAGGTGGTGAGTTCACCTCCAATGAGTTTAACAGTTTTTGTGAAAATCATGGGATAAAAAGGCATTTGTTAGCCCCTAGAACTCCTCAATAGAATGGAGTTGTAGAGAGGAAGAATATAACAATTCAAGAAGTTGCTAGATCTATGATGAAAGAAGAAAATCTATCAAATGTCTATTGGAAAGAAGCTATTCATATTGTAGTCTACATTCCTCAAAGAAAAGGACAAGTGAGAGTAAATAGTTTTAAAGACCCCTATGAGCTATATTTTAGTATTTGTAAGTAAACAAGTTATATTAGGAGAGATGAAGAAAACTTAGGAAATTTTGATGCAAAATCGGATGAAGTTACAAAGAGAAATTAATATAAGTGCTACAACAAGAGACTAAAGAAGATTATTGAAAGTGCAAGTGTCAAAGTGGATGAAGAACCAAATTATAGCTTAGTGCTAATAGAAGGATATGAATCTAGTGAGCCCTCTTTATAAAGTTGAAGAAGAGAAAATGGAAGAGAAAGAAAAGGAATTGCAAATGGAAGAAGAAGAACCTAGAAAATAATCCCAAGACTCCTAAGTATGTGTAGAAGAATCATTATGAGAATTAAATCAATTGGAGACAAGAGAAAAGGTGTGTTAACAAGAAGAAAACCTACTATTATAGAGGAACAAGTAAACTTGTGTTTACTCTCTAAAGTGGAACCTAAAACAATGACTAGAGAATGCAAGGATGAAAATTGGATCAAAACCATGGAAGAAGAGTTGAGGAAAATTGAGAAGAATCAGACATGGGAGTTGGTTCCACAGAAAATAAAAATGTGATAGGAACCAAATGTTTTTTCTAAAACAAGTTGAATGAAAATATAGAAGTTATCAGAAACAAGGCTAGGCTTGCGTGTAAGGGCTACTCACAAGTGGAAGGAATAGATTTTGAGGAGAAATTTGCTCTGATGGAAAGAATGGATTCCATTAGGATTTTTTTTCCTTTGCAACACATAAAGATTTCAAGCTATATCAAATGGATGTTAAGTCTACATTCTTGAATAGTGAGTTAGGACCTAAGAGGTATACATTGAAAAATTGAAAGGATTTTAGTTATAAGAAGATCCCTGACATGGTCCTGTGAGGATTGAAGAAGGCCCCTCATGGACCTCAAGTAGTATCCTAGATGCTCATATGTAAGATTGACATGTACTTATTTTTAGTAGGGATTCAAAAAGGGTAACACAAACAACAATCTTTACTTCAAAGTTGTGGAGATCAAATCTTGATTGTGGTTGTCTATTTTGATGACATATTTTTTAAAGGAAATGAGGCAGTGTGTGTAAAGATTGTAGAAGAGATGTAAATGATTTTGAAATGTCAATGCTTGGGGAGATGGATTTACTTCCTTGGGCTACAAATCACTTAGTTAAAAAGAGGTATATTCATTTCATAATCAAAATATGTCAAGGAAATGCTGAAGAAGTTTGGATTGGAGGACTCCAAACCGATATGTAATCCCATGATTACCAGTTGCAAGTTAAGTAAGAATGATGAATCTCATAAGATAGATTAGAGCATGTATAGATCAATGATTGGTGAACAATTGTACCTAACTAGTACTAGACAAGATATCATGCATGCACTATGTCTTGTTGCGAGATTTCAAGAAGATTGTAGAGAATCACATGTGGCAATAGTCAAGAGGATATTCAAATATTTTCACAAAATCTAGACTATGGTCTATGATATTCTAAGGATACTAACTTCTCCTTGAGTGCTTATACAAATGTAGATTGGGAAGGTTATGTAAATGGTAGAAGAAGTACAAGTGGAGGTGATTTCTTTCTTGGAAATAGATTGGTCTCTTGGTTAAGCAAGAAACAAGACTTAGTATCATTATCTACTATAGAGGTAGAATATATTGTTCCAACATCTTATTGCACACATGTATTATGGATGAAGCAAACATTAAAGGATATTAGAGTATCATATGATGAACCTATTTCTATCTTGTGTGATAATACAAGTGCTATCAATATCTTAAAAAAATTGGTAATGCATTTAAGGACAAAGCATATCTCAATTTGGTGTCACTTTCTAAGAGAGAAAGTTGTTGAGAATGAAGTTAACCTAGAATAGTTACAAACATATTCACAAATGCTCTTCCAAAATACATATTTGAGTATCTTTGGTAGAAGCTAGGGGTCATTTCCCCTCCTTCCTTCAACTAGATGCATAATATTGTGCATCAATATAGTAGAGAAATTCAATATTTATTCTTTGTTCTAGACTGATGGAGGCTACCTCTCAGGGGGAGAAGGCAGTGGTGTTTTTGGTTGGTGAAGATAAGGGGAGAAAGTGTTGTCATTAGTGTGGAGAGAGAAGAGTTTCCTACAAGTGTTGTCCTTTGCCAAAAGATGGTTGAAAAACCATAGTTCAAGGGAGAGAGACGATGTATAGAGATGGTGTGTTTTTTATAAGAAATGTTCCATTAAGGGGGAGAGCTTCTTAAGAGTTGATGATACATATTTTATTTTTTTTGTTTATAGATTTTTAGTTGGTGTTGCCATAAATGACAAAGGAGGATATTTTTGGAAATTTTTACACTATGTTGTAATTAGTTTTGTCATTGATGTCAACATATAATGTAGGAGCATCTAGGGTGTAAGAGAAATATTGCATCAAGCAAAAAGATTTGTGATGTTTCTTTTCAATAAGGGATAATTGACAAGTTTTCTAAACACAAAGGATTGTGGAAGTTCGGGTCTCAAACAATGGGCTTGATGCGTACTCAATATTGTAAATAGTCAGACATCAGGTTTTGGCATTAAGACTTAAACCTTGACTTAACTACTAAAGATGTATGTTGTATGGAGGAACACACTCGAAAGGATGGAAGTTGGTAAGGATGAGTTTCAGTCTTCACGAGATGAAGGTTGGGATTATGCCTTACTCCAAAGATGGTAAGCGACATGAAGGAGGAACAAACACTGACATCTGACATTCTGTAAACTGACTCAGCAAAGTGACATTGGGATTTCAAAGAGACCTTGTGTCATGTCTCTTCGACATAGTGATAGCGAAGGCAAAAACAATAAATGGTTGTGAAGGCTTCACATTGAAGGGAGATGTATATTATACTCCAAGTGGGACGCCATTAGGAGCCTTTGAAATTCCTTTAATAAAAGCTTTACCAAGGATACTTCTTTGGTTATAAGAGGGAGTTGCATGAAGTCACTTTTGACAATCGTGAATTCCTGGAAAATTTTTTGGTAGGACCCGAGTAGGGAGGTGGCTTATGATGTGTAGATAGGCTTAATTTAATGACAATTGGTTGGATAAAATAACTGACATAGTGATGGGTGTCTCTGGGCTCGGGCTTGGTAACATCTAGCTAGGAAGACTTTTCCCTGTCTTCATCCAGGAACCTGATAGCTTCTAGGTTCTGATTAGGCTTAGGTCATTAACTAAGCTCTCTTTCAACTCTTCTCCAAGAGTTTCTCAACTTTGTGCTTCACCCTAGGAAGACTAACACCAATTTGAATTAGCAACTTTCTCCTACACTTAGAAGACTCTAAGTGCCAAAATCACAAAACACTTTGAACTGTTAGCAGGGGTGCTAGAGATACTGGAAACATGCATTTCACATCCAATTAGATCTATATTGGATGGTCTTCAATCCTCACTCTTACCGATTTCAAGAATTTGCCTTGAGAAGGCCTAATTCCTTGTAGCCCTTGACAGTGACCTTTTTGACTTTCTTGCCCAAACTTTCCAAACAACCTGGCAAACAAATTGCACTTTCAGACACCCTTTTTGATCCTTTAAATGATTCACAAGATTTCAGTTCCCTATGCCCTCCGTACAGTGGTCTCCTATGATCTAGGGTAAATAGGGCTAAAAGGCCTAATTAATAGGGCTTCTCTATTTTCTCACTCAAATATGAAGCAAATGGATTGATAGAAATCTCAATCCTCTTGGCATGTTAGGATATACCTGTGCCCAACCTAGAACTGTACTTGTTCCGTACTGTCCTTCTTTCCCCTGCCCAATCTCTTTAACTTTTCACTATCAAACCTCTAACCGGACTTCCCAAGCTCGCCTAGGGTTTGATTTTAAAAATACTTGCTCGACTCCACATGACTCCTACTACTAAATATTTACAGATCATTGGCTCCCCTATCATATCCATCTAATCTCAGGAAGTTCCCGTGGCTAGACTTTATGGGGGAGCCATGAAAAGACTGTCTAGTCAGAACAAAACAAGAAGACCCTCTAAACCTTAACTATTGAATTCAAAGCACCAAATCAACTCAAAACAACTTAATTATAAAATGGAAATTGCTCAAGACTACTTTATGAACACAAATCTAAAGCCAAATCAATATATACAATCCACTTGATATCACTGTTTCTTCAAAACACACGGTAAACTTAGAAATTGCAGACTTCTCTCTATTCACACAAACCAAAAACTTGATTACAATAGACTAACTGCTTGCCTTCGAGCCATTACCTTACATAGATGCCTTTTTCCATGTTTCAAGGGATGTTGGTTGATCCCACACTCCTACCTTTTAGGGGATCCAAGACAACTAAGTTGCATGCAACCTGACAAATGTTGTCATGCAACTTTGCAACAACTTTTTACAACTTCCCATTATGCCTTCTTCCAAACTCCTAGGACCTCTACCTTCTAGATTCCAAGCAACCAACTCCCTTAAGTGCCTCTTGGCATCTTCTAACAACATAGATGTGTTTAGAACACATTTAAGGCTCAACTTTCAATCCAAGCTACTAAGCTAATTAAAGCAAAAATTAACAACAATGATTAAACTATGGTGACCTTAGTCCTAGTGACTAACTCACCTAGTCCACACACAAACAAGACCTTCTAAGGGGTCCAAAATAAAACACACACTACTCCTAACTTGGCTATCGATATAAGTCAAATTTGATAATTAACAAAATGGAGGTTAGCCCTAGGTGCCCTCTGCACCACATAGTTGTTGCGAATTACATAATGATGAAATGGATGATAAGAGGTATTGAAGAGAGAGGTCAATATCAGGGAGACTTGAAAGTAACTCAACTTGACATGCTGCTATGTTGTCGATGATTCAAATTAAGGCAGGATTGATAGCATGCTTGAGACAATAGTGCAGAAAGCAAGGAAATTGTTCTTGATTGCCGAATGGGTGATAGTGGTAGTACTAAAGCAAGGAAAGATGAAGAAATTAATGAATATCGATCCATGGTGAAAATGCATCAAATGGAGAAGAAACCCTAGATGGGCATTTGCTAAAAATAGAAAATAAGATGAATCTAGACGGGGGTTACAATGAAGGAGATGGCTTGATGGTGAAGATAGAGAGGGAAAATAAAATCCTAGCCAACAAAGGATGTGGGTGGTGAAGATAAACTAGAGAGAATCAGCTATAACAGTCTAGTTGTAAGACCTGAGAGCCTGGAGCAGAATCTGTTTAAGATTTGCAAATGATGTAATGAGATAGCCCATGTAATAAGATGGAAATGTTGTAATTTCATTTTCTTCTAGTGATAATAGAAAATTGTGGTTTCCTGCTTGGATTTGTTGTGCTATTTTTTGTGATTGTTGTGAGTTTTAGATTGTAAGGGGAGTACCCTTCACCAAGTGGTATAAGAGCACGTTTTCTTGAGTGTGTAAAAAAATCATTGAACATGTGACAATTTGCACCAAGACTTGTGGTTGTGGGTTTCTGAGAAAAGTGATCAGAATGCCTCCGCGAGGAAACCACAATGGTGGAAGAAATTTTATTGTATTGGAAGAGGGTTTTAGAACGCTCCAGAGATAGGTTCAAGCATTACAAGAGGAGCTGTGTAGAGGGGTTGATGTCAAAAGAATAGATGAAAGTGAAGATGAGGTTGAAAATAAAGATCCATTTGAAGAAGAAGCACAATATGTAATGGATCTTGGAGAGATTAGACTAATTAGGCCCATTTCCAAGATTGGGAAGAGGCCAAAGATAGAAGTTTCCAATTTTTTTGGGAACCTGAATGTAGAGGAGTTGATCGATTGGATCAATGAAATGAAAGAATATTTTGAGTATGATGAAATAGAAGATCCAAAGAGGATCAAATTTGCAAAGGCCAAGTTGAAAGGCCATGCTAGCATATGGTGGAAGGAAATCTAGTTGGAGAGAAACAAAAGAGGAAAAGATAAAATAACAAGATGGGATTGGATGATGGAAAAGATGAAGAGAAATTTCATTGCTATGGACTATGAACTATATTTGTTAAAGAAGATGCAAGGGTTGAAACAAGCAGGAAAATATTTTAAGGAGTATACAAAAGAATTCTACCGAGTCCTGATTTGAATAGGCCATTCTAAGGCGAACAAGGAGAAAGTTTCCCATTACATAAATGGGTTGAAGCCGAGCATTCAAGAAGAGTTGAGTTTGGTAAAAATGTCTACCATTGAAGATGCATACTAGTTTTCTTTGAAGGTAGAAGAAACGTTAAATAGAAGGTTTCAAAGAAAGAAAAGAGGTGGAGGTCGTGGTGGAAAGACAAGTAAACAGTCATATGGAGACCGAAGTGAAGATCAAAAGAAGGGTGAAGGATCCAGTACTATCCAAAACTAGAAAGGAGATAACTCATATCATCCTCATGATCAGAATAATGGAGACCAAAGAGGAAGAGGAAGATCTAGATAAGGACTAGGAAGAGGAGGCTTCCGTGGAACCTATTTTCAATGTAGAGAAGAAGGAAATAACACCTACGAGTGTCCTCAACATCAAGGGAGGACAAAAAAAATACCCGAAGGTAATGCCTGAGTTTCCCATGTAGATGAAGATGTCCAGTCCTCACATTTTGAAGATGTTGAAAAGGGAGAGGCCCTTGTTATCAAAAGAGCCTTGCTAAATGAGGAGAAGGAACCAAATCAAAGAAATAACCTATTTTGCACTTGATATAAGTGTGAAGGTAAATTTTGTAATATTATCATTGATGGAGGTAGCACTGATAACCTTATTTCAAAGGAAATGGTCACTAAGTTACAATTGGAGAGGAAAAGGCATCCAAATCCATATCGAATTGCATGGTTGCAAAAGGACTAGAGGGCCTTGGTCAATGAGCAATGTTTGGTAACTTTTAAGATTGATAATTATAAGGATGAGGTTTTGTGTGATATCATACTTATGGATGCTTATCACATGTTGTTAGGTAGACCATCATAATTTGATTAGCGAGTGGTGCATGATGGAAATGTTAACACCTATTCATTGACAAAGGATGGTGTTCGTCATAAACTAAAACCCTTGAAGGAGGTAGGAGAAAAAGTGAGCAGTAATGCAATAATTTTCTT
>VDFB02004855.1:0-43875 GCA_007258455.2 Sequoia sempervirens | reverse complement strand
CCCTCCTACCAAGGATTAAATTTGATGGTCGAATTTTCCTGTCAACAAATTTTTTAATTACGGTTATCTATTCAAGGGTGCCCTTAAAACATTATGATATACCTTAGTGTATGTAAAATTATATATAAATAAAACATATATATCATTATAATTCTATATAAATTTTGACGGTTTATCCAAAATATCTCCTTTTACAATCTTCTTAAAATTTTGATTGTATTCTATGGCAAAAATCTTTCTCTTAAGCTATCATTTAAAAAGAATATAAATAATATTTATATTAATATTAAAATCAAGGTGTTCGACCGAACATCTTTAGAATGTTCGGTCGAACCCATTTAAAATCTTTTTTTTATTTTATGTATAGTGGGTTCGGTCGAACAGGGGTTCAACCGAACCCATGTTCAATCGAACATTTCTATTTTCTTCGACCGAACATCTGTTCAGCCGAACCCTTGTTTTTTCACCCTTGCCTGCTAAGGCACCAAAATTGCTGAGAATTTTTCACTTCGAAGCTCAATTTGTTAATTAAAATGGAGGAGATCTCAAAAACCCAACTAGTATCGGGTTCCCCTCAAAACGAGCTATCCAACGAATATAATTTTAATATGTTTTGATTATATTATCTATCTGTTTTTTAAGTTTTATTAAATATAGGTTTTTCACTAAAAACAAAACTCTTTGTTCTGCACAAGTGGAAAAATAGAAGATTATAAAAAAAAAATTAAAATATGAGCGCACCAAATATTGGAGTCCTTGATCCAACAAAAAAAAAAAGAATTTTGATACATACAGTAGAAGTTATGCGTTATATGGTCGCAGTTATATCTGAATTGTAATTGATTTGACTTTGAAACTTGATTAAAGAAAAAATATTCAATTAAAAACTATCTAACCAAGTGGAAGCACTAGATATCGGAGTTAGAAATCTAAATTTGAAAGAATTGGAATTTTATCTTTCAAGGAAAAAAGTTGTGTTATACGCCACTTTTAAAATATTATTTTTGAAAACCAATTTTCGTGGGAGATGGAAAAGAAGTACAACTGATTCCAAAAATTGAAAAAATATTTTTAGAATCTACAGACAAAATATGACAAGACTCTAGCTTGCGTCATCTTCAAATTCCTCATGGTTTAATCGCTATAGGTGCTCGAATGTGGAGATTTTGTTTTAAAAAAAAATATCAGTGTCCAGTTTGGCCAAAAATTGTAAACCACTATTGTAGGATCACCCAAATAGAAAAGATAAACTGAATAGTCCCAGAACCATCTCGACCAAGTTCACCAATGCCAACATGACCAAGGTTTCCCCGAGAAGACCCATCTGTGTTGATTTTCAACACTCCCTGAGGAGGAGGAGACCGGTGTCCCTCCCTATTTATCTTCTAACAAGGATGTCTACCACAACTTCTTATGAACTATCCTTGTTGAGGAGGAAGATGAAGACGATTGCACCAAACAACATCTCAAGGATCCACTGCTTCTATCAAATCACATTTTTCTGCAACAGTTTCTCCCAAAGAATGAATAATTTTCCACCAAAAATGATGGGTCACTATCATTACATCCTAAAAAATCTTATGATTCCTTTCCAGCCATATGTGCTAAATAATAAAGGAGGGGCCAAGAGCCCAAGCAACTTGAAGAAAAGAAGAATAAATAGGGGCCTCTCCCCACCAGTCAAAAAACTCAGCCAAAGATCAGACATGCCAACAGGACATGTTCCACACACCCCACCACAAGTGTCAAATCTCCCTAGCAAAGGAGCAGTGGAAGAAGAGATGTGAAACACTCTACTCATAATTACAGCATAACACACACATTGAGGGGCCCTGAAAACCATGCTTGCACAAATTATCCCAAGTAAGACACCTATTGTGAACCACTAACCACATGAAGAAGTTACACTTGGGCCACAAAGACGAGTGCCATACTTGTTTCCACCAAGGGACCTCAGTGTCTCCAAACATCTACCTACTAAGCTGCCCATATCCAGCAAAAATAGAGTACTTCCCAAACAAATCATTGCTATCCCAAGCCAAAACATCCTACCCCTCCAAGGTATTACATTCATGAGAAGCAAGAATCTGAGCCAACTCACACCTATCCACTTCAGACCCCCCTAGTGGCTAATCAAAAGAGTGCTTCCATTGAAAAGTAATAGCCGACCCACAATGTTGAGCAACCTTATAATGCTTAACTGTGTCCCAACCAACAACAGTAAAAATATCACATAGAGGCTAGAGGTGAGGATAAGTAGAAAGGATAGGAGGGTGCCCATCCCAAGAATCCAACCAAAAAAGTGCCTGAGACCCTGAATGACAGATCCAAAAGAGCCCACTCTCAACCAACTAATCCCCCACTTTTAGAGTATGCCATATCATAGAACCCCTTCCCTCCAAAGGAAAGCAAGGAACATCAAAATAATTGACACCTTTAGCATACATATGATTGAGAATACTGGCCCAAAGCTGATGTTGACTGATACACCAACATCAATAAAGCTTAGCAGCAAGAGCTTGCCCATTCAAAATAGAAAAGCGTAAACCAAGACCACCCTCTTTCTTTGGCCTGCACACAGTTTCCCACTTAACAAGGCTCCACGTAGTAGACAACAAGTTACCACTCCAAATAAATTGTCGTGAGAGTGCATCAAATTCCTTAAGGAAATACATAGGAGCAACCTGAACAAAGCACCTGTAAATAGGAAGAGCCTGGATAACAGACTTAGGAAGGGTCACTCTAGCAGCAGTATATAACCATCGATGAGTCCAATGAGTGACCTTCCCCAACTTATCAAGAAAATTATGCCAAGAGGACCTAGGTTGCCTACCCACAACAAGAGGAATTCCCATGTAGACAAAAGGAAGAGACCCAATCTGAAACCTTAAAATAGTCGCAATCTGCCTCTAAAAAACCCTGGGGACTATTAAAAAAGAAAATAGAAGACTTTTGCTCATTGACTTTCTATCTCGAAGCAGTCACGTAAGTATCCAAAGCCTGTCGAAAAGATGCAGCTTCCTGAAGATGAGCTAACCCCATAAAAGAAGTATCATCCAAAAATTGGAGATGAGAAAGCATTGGTAAACCATTGCCCCACTGCCACCCATGAATCAAACCTTGAGAAACTTGAAGCTTAAGAAACTAGCCCAACCCCTCAGCCATAATAATAAACAAATAGGGAGAAAGTGGGTCCCCTTGGCGAAGGCCCCTGGTGGCACCAAAAAGCTCTGAAGGTTCTCCATTCACAATAACTAAAAAGGAAGAAGTAACACAACTCATAACCCAACTCACCCACTCAAGACAAAAACTGAAGGCCAAAAGAATCTTTTGAAGAAAATTCCACTTAACTCTGTCATAAGCCTTAGCCATGTCCAACTTAATGAACATAGATTTCTCCTTTGAAGTCGCCATAAAATGAATGACTTCCAAGGCCACCACCACTCCATCTAGAATTTGACGACCAACCACAAAACTCCCTTGCTCCTCAGAAATGATAAGAGGAAGACACAGTTTGAGCCTCTCATCAATCAATTTAGTAATAATATTGTACACCACATTACAAAGAGCAATAGGCCTAAAGAATTCAAGTCTATCAGTGCCTTCCTTTTTAGGAATGAGAACCATAAAAGTAGCATTCAAGGCTCGAAGCATCTATTTATTGTGGAGAGATTCTCGAACAACCTCCAACAAATCTAGATTAATAATATCCCAAAATTCTTGGAAAATTCAACTGGGAACCCATCAAGACTAGGAGTTTTACCCTTGTTCATCCCAAACACAACTTTCTCCACTTCAGACATAGAAATTTGTTGAACGAAAGAATCATTCATCTCATTGGAAATCAAAGAAGGAATGCAAGAAAGGACCATATTCTCATCAACCTTAGCCGAAGGTGAATCCTCCGTAAAAAGAGCAGAGTAAACTATTGAGCCTCTCTAGACAAAGCCTACAGAGAAGAAATCGTAATACCCTCAGAATTAACAAGAGAAGAAAAATAACTCTTATTGGGACGAGCCTGCACAGAATGATGGAAGAAGGCAATATTCCTATCCCCTTCCTGAAGCCAATCAACCTGAGCCTTTTGTTTCCAAAAAATCCCCTCTCGAAGCTCCCACTCCTCCACATTTCTCACAACCTGGGATTCAGTTTTCCCAAGAACATCTAAAAATCCCAAGTCCCAAATTTGGTGAGTAATCACATCAAGGCATGCTTGAGCTTCTCTTTTCTTAGCTCAAAGGTTACCGAAACACAACCCATTTCATCTCTTAAGATGATACTTAACATATTGCAGCGTCCTAACAAAAGAGAACATAGTGATACCATAAGTAGGGGGCCCATCTCTCCACCACTGGGCAACGCGATCATGCAGGGAAGAATCCCGAAGCCACATAAGCTAAAATTTAAAAGGAGGATTCTTTGGAATGGTAAATGATGTGCTGAAAACTTAATTGGCCACTGATCCAAACCCCTCCAGTCAAGAATTTCAAAACAAGTGATGCAACGGCCACCCACCCAAAAACTGGAGACAAGAAATCTATCTAACCATTCAGAGATCGAATCCTGCCTACTATGTCGATTATTCCAAGTGAAAATCCCATTAGAAGGTTTCATGTCAACTAAAGCACGAGAATCCACATTTACCCAAAAGAGATCAGAAGCGGGTCCAAGCCTAGCCAACCCCCTTCTTTTCTCCTCAAAACTCAAAACAGAATTGAAATCTCCAGCTAAGACCCAAGGCAAATATGGAGCACATGAGCAGGCATACCTTATATGAGCCCAAAGTTGAATTTTACCATGGATATCAATTGGAGCATAAACATTAGTAACTAAAATAGTCTCACCATATTCCAAAATAGAAGCAACCGTGGAGATAGAAGAATGGCTAGAGATCCACCAAAGAGGAACTACCTTACGTGGATCCCAAAAAAGATCCAAATCACCAAAGCTACCCTGAGAGACAATACACTGACACTGACCAAAAAACCAAATATGAGGAGCATGTTGAAGCAAGATGTCAACATAAAGCTTAGTCTCCTGAACACAAAATAGGTTAGGAAAATGAACAACAACCAAATCATGAATAGCCTTTTTTTGGGAGGTGCTATTCAACCCCCTTACATTCCAAGAAAGAATAATCATGGAGGAGGTTGGGAGAAGTGAGCATCTATGGGTTTAACAGACCCAGATTCCACCAACAAATCCCTAGTAGATTTAATCTTCTACATATCCTTCTTATGGCCAGCTTTAGAGGAATTATCAAAATGACCTTTCTTAAAGGAGTGTTGTTGCACACCTAGAGACTGAGAGGACCCCCTTCCTTTACCTAAAGTCAAAACCTCCTTAGCCAAATCCGCTAAGACAATATCATCCTGCAACCCTTCAGAGTCACCATAATTTCCAACCTCCCCCTACCCCTGCACCTGAGGCTTATCCCTAACAACAATTGTCCGCTTTGGCACTGTATCAAAACCCATAGCATTAGCCCCAAAAGAAACCTCTACAGGAATCCCCTCCTCTAAGGCCAAATTATCCAAGACCTCAAAATGGTTGAAACCTGCCTCACTCTACCTATCCTTAAAAGACCGCTTCTGACCTCTCCATTTAGCCCGTGGCTTGACAGGAATAAAACCATTCTTATCAGGCGCCCCATCTATCATAGGAGCTTTACCTCTATCCCCCTTTTCCATCCCTAGCCTCGAAGGAGGAGGAGAAGAAACCCCAGCCGATTTGTTAACCCGAGGACATTGGCACTGCAGGTGTCCATACTCATGACAAATTCGGCATCGAAAAGGAAGAGACTCAATCTAGTGGCTGAACCCAAGAAGCAGAGCCAAGGAAAATTTCCAAAGAATCCAGCAAAGGGTTATTTAGATCAATGTCAACACAAATATGATCATAAGAAAATACCTTTTTATCTAGGATATGTTGAGCAATGGCAACCGACTTCCCCAGCAAAGCAGCAACTCGGTGCAAAATATCCTCCCTCCAAAACTCCAAAGGAATCAATGGCAACCAAACCCAGACAAGAACACTTGAGTGCAGCGCTTCTGCAGAATTAAATCCTCCATGCCAAGGCTTAATGAACAAACCAACATGATTGTAAAAATAGGGCCCTCCCTCAAAAACTCGATTCCAATCTGAGATGCAAGAAAAATCAACCATGAAATAACTATTTGCAGCCACCAGAATTTGAAATCTCCCTCAACCTACCAGGTTCAATGAATCCAAGACTCCAATGCTGAGATAGAGATACAAATTCCAAGGAACTTGCAAATCAAAACATGTTGGATCTAATAAGAAATATCTTCCATCACCGATTCAAGGGAAATTACCAGAACCGAATGATCTTGGCTCTGCAACAAACATCCATTCACTTTCTAGAGTTTGGAGCTCTCACCCACAAAAGAAGAATCTAACATCTAAGCATGCATGCCCGAAGAAAGACCCTAAGACGACGTTGCCACAACAACCACCAAAATATTGGAGATAGGTCTCCACCATTCGTCCATAGCCCCTTGCAACACTACCTACACAGCAGTAGCTCCTCCACACTCGCAAAAAACAAAGCACCAAAAAACACTAGATCTCCCCCCCAACGCTCACACAGAAAGGAAAGGACGCGGAGCTACGGCACAAAAGCCCTAGCTCACATGAACGCCTCCCCCGCAGACCTCAGACGCCATCCCCACTATTTAGATCTAATCTAAACAGAGTCAAAAAAATCAACACCCTAGGTATTTTTTTATTAACTGTTCTTTTTATTTATCATTAATAAAAACAATTAGATTCAGTTACAAATCAAATGTTTTTCTAACTTTTAGTTTATATCATTTAAAAAATTTCAATATAAAAGATCCGTATAAATAGATGTTAATTTACAATCAATGACTCATTATATAATTCAAACATGTGAGTTAATTTAATTTTGAGGGAAAAGTTATCTTCCATAAAATCTTGGACACATAGATAGATGTTAATTTACAATCAATAACTCATTAGACAATTAAAATCTTGAACAGATAAATAGATGTTAATTTACAATCAATAACTCATTATATAGTTTAAACATGAGTTAATGAAGATTAATTTCAAATTATTTTTAATGATTCATATGTTTGAATAATACAGTGAACACCCATCACCCAATCATTATTAAAGATCTATTTCTTGTCTTTATTATCAGTATTCTTTGTATGTTTTCCTTATCATTTTAAGCGTGGTATTCCTCGTTGGTAACAGGTCTTCAAAATCACCTGTTTTTCAAAGACGGGCCTCCATTGTCAGGGGGAAAATAGAAACAACAAAAGAGTACTCTAATGGTGGCCCATCATCAGAGACGGGATTTGCGGTAATGGCTGGATGAAACCCAAAATTTCAACTCATCTAGACGGGATTGACGCTAATTAAAGGAAAAATTCCTTACGATTCTTGAAACTTTACAGCATGGCATACCTTATTAGGTACTTGGGCCTGAAACTACAAATGTGAGTTCACCAGATTCACATGGAACTTGATTTACGTCACGCCAGAAGAGCTTTCTTTGTACAGTGAACATCATCATATCATTGTTGACGAATCAGAAACTGCCGACTTTCAGTGATGATGACAGGACTGGCTCCATTCCATTTGGCCCGCCATTGTTATGTCACTTAAAGCATATAAACATGCTTAGCTTTGTCTACCAAACACAGGCATTGCGGTGACCTGCTGATCAGAATGGGTAGATCTCCTTGCTGTTCTAAAGATTCTGCCTTCAACCGTGGGGCCTGGACTGCCAAGGAAGATATGATTTTGAGAGAATATGTCACAAATCATGGGGAGGGACCATGGAGTTCTATACCCATAAAAGCAGGTAAACTAAAGTAAATGAATTGCTTCTCGTTCGTTTCGAAAAAGATTACTTTTTGAGTGTGTTATTGAAAAAAAAATGGTTTTTCAGGTCTGAATCGAAGTGGAAAGAGTTGTCGATTCCGATGGATGAACTATCTTCGTCCAGACATTAAGCGTGGAAACATTTCTGCCGATGAAGAGGAACTCATTATTCGATTGCATGGACTCCTTGGCAATAGGTATAAAATTATCTTCTTCTTTATGATCCATCATTGAATGTAAGCTGAAATATAAAAGAAAAAATATCAGAAGTAATTTTAATATTATAATATTAATCATCCCAGAAAATAATTAAAGCTAAAATAGGATAGTTTAGAGTAGAACCTATCAATCCGAACAACATTTTTAAATATTATTCAGTTGAAGATAAATTTGTTTTGTAATAAGTTACATCGGAATTAAAGATGGGTTGATCTTATAGGGTTAGTCGCACAGTGATAGAGCACTCCAGTAGCAAATGGAAGGTCCTAGGTTCAAGTCTTAGATGGTCTATGAAAAGCTCAACATGATATTAGAGCTAGGTCAGATTAGGAGCCCCAAGCATTCTATAGAGTGGCTCAAGGGGGGTGTTTTGTAATAAGCCACATTCAAAACAAAGATGGGTTAGTCCTATAAGGCCAATAGCTCAATGATAGAGCACTCTAATAGCAAATAGAAGGTCCTAAGTTCGAGTCCTAGCTGATCCATGAAATACTTAATAAAATTTGTGTCAATTTAAACTCACCCATTGAAATCTATCTACTGCATCCATCATCTTGAAAATGGATAAAAGTTTCCTTTGGTCTTAATCCTTCTCTAGTGAGTAGAGATAACCGCCCCAAACATTGGAGCTTAGTTTGACTAGGCAGTTCATTGTAGTAGAGTTACAATATGATAAGTAGAAGGTATTTTCAAAGTGTGTTATGTTATGATATTACTATAAGATTCAATTGTGTGGTTTTCGAATGAAACGTATTGATTCATTCTTTGTGAGAAGTGATTCACATGAACCCATCCCTCATGAGAATGAAAGATCCACTTAACACTCATTGCTCACAAGCTTCCCAAAAATCACCCATCCACTATACTTAACCATGAAATTTTCCCAACACCTTTTGAGCAGAAAAATCATAACACATTATTTAATGTTATATGCAGATGGTCCCTGATCGCAGGACGACTGCCTGGTCGAACGGATAATGAAATAAAGAACCACTGGAACACAAAACTAAGCAAGAAGTGCCTTCCACGCAACCAGCCTCTACCAAAGCCCAACACAAAATCAAATCTTGCTCCTTCTGGAGATGATCTTATCCTGAAATCTACTCTAGTCAAAGCAAAGGCGGTTAAATTATCAAGGTGCTGCAACAGATATGGAGGCAGTAGCATTTCAGATCATCAAGACTTGAATTCCCCTGTTGGAGCCAAAAATGTGAAGAATTCCAAATCGTCGTCGGAGCTGCTAAAAGAGAATGACTCTGGTTTCATCGACGTTGGAATTCAGAAAAGTTCTGCTCGATTGGGATTTCCATCCATGCAAAATATTGATCAATTTTCTCCTTCTTTCATACCCAATCTAGTCGACTGGCCATTGCTACATTCTAAGCATCGTACAGAAAACGAATCTGAAGCATCAGAAAGTTTATTGAATTTCAATCAACTGCAGACTGTGGACATTGATTTTCTCTCATGCCCATACTATTATCTGGACGATCTCAGAATCGAAGGATTCGAAGCAAGGCCTGGTAAAAGCTTGGAACAAGTAATGGATGGAATCTACAGAAGTTCTCAGCAGTATGATTGGTTAGATGAATTATAATATTTCTTGATGTCAATCCAGCAATCCTCAAATCGACCACTGTTCGAATCAGAGGATTGGAATAAAAGAAATCACAGAACTGCTAATGATCTTAAACCATTTTAAAATAAAAATAATACAGCCACTATTGATAAATTTTTCTATCTTCAATTATATTCAACCTTATGTAATGCTTTACCAGAAGTTCAACTCAACTGTAGAATTTTTGTCAATCTCATTGACCCATATTTGCTTTTTCACACAATATATCATGGAGGTGTACGTCATAGCAGGAGAAAGCTTTTTGTAGTAGTAGGGATTCTAATTGATACTGTCCAGGTTAATCCTGTTTACATTTAAGAAAACATGGAATCTCCTCGTGAGAGGAATTTTTATTTTGTCATGGTGTGAAAGAAATAAGAAACACGTTTTTGAGTATTATAATGTTAGCCCAGAATCTTGACTGGTCAGTTCAAGTGAAATCTTTTGACTACAGTTGTTGGGTCTTTTCACAGTTTATGCGGATCTTGTGCGCTTTGTCCGCATGGGATTCGAATCAGGAATTTCCTGTTGTGTTTTCTAAGTGCCTTGATATTTTAAACAAATTTAAATGAAAATCTACTAGCAACTGGACCCTTAGCTTCAATGCGCACGCTCATAATCGATTAGAGTTATTAATAATACAGAGAAAACGTAGTAAAAAAATTGGATTTTGATTCTCTAGCATGTTCTATCATTACATTTCAGATCATATTTTATGATCCATTATCAAGATGAGTTAAGGTCAAACAAGAGAATGATCATATGATTTGAAACTTAATGATAAAAAAAATACTACACAGTCAAAATCTAGTAGTTTTACTACAATGATATCATGGATTGCAAAATTTTATTTTTTTAAGAGAGAAGGTATTTTTTTGGCTCAATTTACTTATTTATTATATGTATTCTTTATAAAATACAAATCAGTGAAATGACACTGATTTGTATTTTGTGGTAGAAAAACCAATAAATTAAAAATTATATATCATAGTTGACATTAATATGTTTGGAATTTATTAGAATTAAATTATAATTTTGTATCATAGTTGTTGTGTTGGAATTGAAACATACTTCTTGATAGAGTTTGAAATTTTTCAACATAAAAGAGCAAGTGTGTAGTGCCCCTCCGTGTCGGTTGTTCTGGACTTTTGTGTGAGTATTTGTGTGTGCTTCATTGATTACTGTGTTATTTGATTGTGTGAAAAATATCATATGTTAGTAGTCATGTTTAAATAATTAATTAAATCATAAGTGATTTGCAAGGTTATTTAAAATATAATTAGAAATTAAAATAATAATCAATTAAATTAAATCAAATGATTTAGAACAAATGACCAAATTAAACTAATTCGTTAAAAGTAAAAGTGATATTATTAGATAAATTGATTTAAATTGTTATGAACAAAATAATCTTGAAAAAATAATTATTATAATAAGAAATTTAAATGGATAAGGAGATAGGAAGCTGAAGTGTTTTAAAACAAGAAAAGCTGGAAAGAAATTACATCTTTAGAAGCATTTGGAAGTCGAAGAGAACTGTAGAATATGAAAAAAAAAATAATAACTATATTTAGCTTATGGAATGGGAAGAGATTTCGGGGGGGTTATGATATTTTAATTTTTAGCTTTTGAACGGGAAGCGAGTCTAGAGGAAAAATTTTGGTAGAATAATGACATTTCTTGGATCGAACCAAAAAGTGGGGATTGCGGGTTCGAAGGGTGGTTCCTACTGTCATGGATTGTTCGGCACCGGGTTTTCATTCAAGTCAACATTGATTTACAACGCCCATTGAAATCTCTTGTCAATGCTCGCTGGACAAGAGTACAATGTTCTTTCCCCTCTCGATACTTTTGATATGTTGTGTGCGAATTTTAAATCATCCTGAAGATTCAAATTGCATGTGCGTGCTGAGGTTTTGATTTAAATTTATACGATGTGGTTTTCAATTTATAATCATATGTGGTGGTTTCAATCTATATTCATATTTTATGTGAACGATTAGAAAGAGTTAGTTACATATAGCAGTACTGAGGTTTGTATCTTTTGCATTCGATTGTTGGATTGCCTTGGATTTTGTTATCTTTCGACACAAAGTCTTGGTGCAAAATTTGGTGTTTAGTCTATATGGTGTATCTAGAGAGATTTGATGGTATGTTATGATTTGTATAAGTCATATGTTTATATTTGACAATTTTCCTTCCTTGTGATCGCCTTAATGCTTTTTGCTTGCTAGTTAATAGATATGCTTTGGTAGGTATTCGATGTTTAATGTCCAAAGCTGTAAGTTTAGTTTTTACATTGAAATATCTCATGCAAGCTTGGTAATACATATATGTATTGTGATATCTCAATCTTCTGCAAGGAGATGTCGATATTTCCAAATTCCATTATTCACTATTTAATATACTTGGCAACCTGTCTCTGTTACAGCGTTTAAGAACTAGATAGCCTCCCTGAAACCTTTGGTAACTTTTCATAGTTGCAACTAGCAAATTAAATAATCTCTCTGATTTCATTATCAGCCTGTCTCAGCCGTTGCACCTGATCATAATAGGAAGTTTAAACGTTTAAATAATCTCTGTGGCAATGGATGAGGGTAGTGCTATAATGAAAGACTAAGGCGAACTATGTGAAAGGCATATGAGAAACTCCTGGTCTTGCTAAATCTCATCCACTCCAGATCCATCCTATCTTAAATGCTTTTGAAAGATGATCTATCTCTCTCATTAGAAAAGACAAAATCACGCCTCCTGTCTTGTGATGTTCCAATGACCGAATACTGGCGATGGTAGAAAATGTGAGTATTGTTGTTTCATCAGATGAGCCACTTCTCGAACCATCAACAACTGTTATAGATGTTTTAGGTCAAATGGTAAGCCTTAAACATAAATAAAATCTTGGTTATTGAGTGGGGTTCAATCATGCCTTTCCTTGTAAATATATATACTCATATTACAATTTATACTTCACATATGTTATCATTGTGAGTATAAGTTACATTATAGTTTACTGTCAAAAAAAAAAAGAATTGATTTAAGCGGCTTTGTCAAGGTAGTAATTCTAGCGTGATAGGTAAACTGCATTATTAACATTCCCAGGATTTTTGGACGTTGAGAATACGCTGCTTCAAATTTAAATTCTCTTATATAATGGATATAAATAATCTGGATCACATGATAACTAAAAATCCAATAATATTAAGTTTTGATTATTATTAGTGATTAGCTGATGTATTTGAAAATGTAACCAATAAAGAGTAGTCGTCATTGCTAGGGTTGTGTTAAATTTTAGACAGACTAGCATTGTTAATATTTCAAAGGCACTGATTATTGGTATTGCACAATTATAAAATAACAGTCGTCAATCTAATAACCATTAGAAAGGAAAGGGTTATTTCACATCCATTGATATGTTATCCATAAGCTTTGAAAAGCTTCTATAAATTATTAGTAAATAAATGAATGTAATAAGGAACCTATGAATTCAGAGAAGTGTGTTAGAAAGCTTCTTTAGTTTATGAGATATTTGACAAGTCTGAATTCAGGATTGTATAAATATCTCAAGAGATAATTAAAAATAAATAAAAATAAGATGAAATATTCTATGTGTTTATTATGTGAAAATTATTTTAAATTCATATGAGAAAAGAATATTTTTGGCCTTCTTAGATAATTTATTGTGTTTAAGTTATGTTGAAGAAATGGTTTTGAGTGAATGATTTTTCTAAAAGGAAATGTTTCGAAAAATAATTATGTAAAGTGTAGTTAAATTAGTTGCAACAGTTAATTTAAATAGAAGAAAGAGAATGATTAAATAGTTTAGATGATTAATTCAGTAATATTAAGGAAGTTCTTGAATTATATCATTGTAAAGTTATTAACTTGTTTTATATAAAGGAATTAAGTAATCTTGACAAATAAGAAAGTAATAGAATTAGGAATGGAGATTGTTGTTATTTAAGAGTAACAGTATAATGTGTAAATTGGAATATATTTGTTTTAATTTGTGTTTGGAAGAGTATACTTGTGATTAGTGTCTTATGGCTTAAAAACATCAGATTATATCTTCACTTCGCAATATTGTGATATCCTTAAATGTTGGAAATGATTGATCTTTAAAATAATGTGCTTTTTAGATTGTTTCAAGTTACTTCTTATTGAATGAATGGATTTATTGTATTTGAATGTGTGGTTTTATGGATTGTTTTGATAGATCCTTTCGATGTGACTTTTCGTGAGTTGATTTTGAGTTGGGGATTTTCTCTCATTTAATGTATGTTGCTATTCGTTGGGAACCCATATGTTTTCTTTTGTTCTTTACCCTAAGTGGTAAATCGGTTAATGTTATCATTATCATGATTGATGATTTTGCTTGAGTGGTTAATGAGTCAAATTGAAAAGTTCTTTGAGTTATGGGTATTCCGGGAGGAGAAAATAGAGGTTTCCCTTGGATTTCCGATTTAGTTCGTATCAAAGTTGTTCATGTTGTTTGAATGGAGTTGTTGATCTTATTTTGGTGTATTCACTCATTATATTTAAATTGAAAATAGTTCTTGTGGCCTTGCAATTTTTGTTGTCAATTCTTTGATGGGGAAACCCTAGTGCAAACTTTTTGAGAGTCTTCCAGAGGCTTGTTTGTTTTATTGTTGGTCAATGTCTCTCCTTTTATGTGCCCTTGATGTGGCAAGTGTTTTGGTTTCATGATTTTGAAAGGGTTGTACGGGAATCGTTGAGATTTTGATTATGTATTTATAGCGAGATGGGTAATGCCTCGCATGTTTCTCTATTGTGATCTAATGTTCTTACAACCCTTGGTTTTTGGTATTGATGTTGTTGGATCTCTAGGGAGAGTGGCTCCTCGTGGGGGTCGGCGCCCTATTTAAGGGGAAGGGCACAGGATAACCCACGAGTGAGTTAGTAATCAAGTGAAAACCTAATAATTAACTTAGGAGGGTTGGGTAGTAATACACTAAAAAGATAATTGTTGCCTCATCCGCCTTTCAGTGCTACCACTGACTAAAGGGGATTGAGAAGGCCGTGGTTTGTATGATCGTTGCCTTGACTTCACGGAAGGTAACGGTTTCGCATGAGCAACCCTATGGGACGATTCCTTGAGATAGGTAGCCTGGAAAACCATAGATGGAGGCGGTTCCTAGTGCTTGGTTGCCTGGATAATCCATCAGTAGATGGAGGCAGTACCTTGCAACAGGTAGCCTGGCAAATCCATGTTAAGCCATGCGATGACACTCTCCCCTAGTTGCCTAGGTGTCTTACTTTATTGTGTTCCTCTGGAAGTATGTTATGGAAGTTGGTTTAGATTGTGGTTGAATGGACTTATATTGATTTATGGAGTATTGCCTTGATGCATCTTTGGTGTACTTTGTGGTCTTGTATGATCTCATTGATATTTGACTTATGACCTTGTACTCTTATGGTACCATGATATGATGTTATTTTATTGTTTAATTGCAATTTGGAATTGTACTATGTTTATTAATTCAGTTTGATTTGGAAGTATTTCATGATCATCCTTTGATTACTTGTTTACTGGTCATTGCTTTGATTTATGTGATGAGATTTATGACTTTAAGTTATTATGTTGACTCTTGGATGTTGTTGATTATGTCATTGTAATCCTTGAGTTTTATGATACTTTTGTATGGCGTTGAGTCTTGTGGTTCCCTGTTTGGATGTTCTTGGTTGAGGTCTCTTTCTTGTCAGCTCCTTAGCATGGGGGGTGGGTCTTCGGACCCACGTGGTCGGGTGGAACGTGCTAAGCACCCCATTGGGTCCCCAGTCGAGGATCGAGAGGTGTGGATTGGTGCTGTTGCGGTGACCCCAGAGTTGTATCCATCTTGGAGCCAGTTATGATACTATGTATTCATCTATTCATTTGTATCATGATTCTTGTTGTATGGTTTCCAAACACTTTTGTATCATTGTACCTCTAGAACATTATACTGTAATGTAACGTTAAACCTTGTGTGGATATTGGCCATGACAATTGTTATTCAATGTGTTAAGTTAATCATGCATATGTTGTATTTATGTACATAGATGGTTTCTTATCAATGAATTTTCATGTATGTGTTACATTTGTTAATGTTTACTTTGTTATGGATTATATCTTTGGCTTTTATTCCTTATTGTCGTTGTGTGGATCTTAGTCTCGTAATGACTCCTCGTGTACCCCAAGGGATGTATGTGTTAGTGAATCTACTTAAATGAAATTCATGTCATAAATTAATGTGTATTACATGTATGTTATGTTAACTTTAAAAAAAAAAAAAAAGAAAAAAAAAAATAATTATTGTTTAATTGTCCTTTGGGGTTCATACGATGGGGCATTACAAAGTGGCTTATTGGTGGGAAATTCCACTAGCTACAAGAAGGTTCTAAGTTTGAATGTCAACTTTTCTAATATTTTCATTAATGTACCTATAGTTATTTGTGAAACAAAATACCACCCTTATCATAAAGTAGCAAAAAATAATTAAAATTAAAATTTACATAAAAATGCTTAAAATAGATCAAATAAGAGACATTAGATTTCCACACTCCATTATGATAAGAGTGTTATTTTTTGGATTGATAAGAGTGTTATTTTTTGGATTTAATTGTGTGCAGTTTATTTGCATCCAGAAAATAAACTGCACACAGTTAAATCTAGAAAATAACACTCTTAGATCAAATAACTCTTGTACATACACTCTAACATCTTGAAAATGAATTTACACATTTCCATTATTTAATGATTTCAATTCCTTTAGTGAATCAATTAACTCATTATGTCACAAACTAATCTATTAACTCATAATGCCAATGTCACAAACTAATTCCTCTTAAAAAAATAATAATAATCTATGACAAGTGACATGTATGAGATATATGTATGCCTTTTGCAGTTTATGAATTAATCCATTTCAAATTGTAAATCTACAAACATGGTTAGAAAACTCAATCACTTGATTGTGGCTTTAGAAATGTGGTTCTTCATGTTGCTACCATTGAACACACACTATTGGCTTCTATTACACCCACTTATCTGAATGGAATAGGAGATTGTGCTTTAGCATCTCATGTGTTTTTTTGTGCTACTGTGTTGAGACAAGTGAGTTCAACTTCTATCTCTACCACGTATGGTTCATGCAAACTTATGTGATGCAAACGAAAACTAACTTCTATGTTGTTACAAACAAACTTAATCATCAATTCGCAATTTCAGAATTCTCGCAATCAATTCAAGATTTCACAATAACTATACTCTATATGTCTTCATGTCAAGCAAACATTCTTAATCACAATTTTACGATCAACTTCAAAGATTTCAAATAACAATTACAGCTTATTCAAATTCACAATTTGATAATCAGATTATATAATTGCAAAGACACCCAAACTTATCTTTGCCAAATTCCTCTTCTTGAGGTCACGGAATTTTTCATCACAATCTTCTTTACCTTAACAGCACTCCCTCCTCGTCTCAATGGTGCGACCTGCCTGCTTATTCAAGAAAACATTTTACTTCTCATTAAATTCCCCTCCAGCTCGAGCGCCCTCTTCTTTTGACTCTACATAAATTAAAGTGTCTATTAATCTGATTTTTATCTTTTCCTTATCGTCCAGCAACGTGGGTTCTTCCTCACACTCCATACTCATATTTTTCCATCCTATTCATGAGGCGCGGCCTCATTTATCTGCATTCTCTATTTAATTCTCACTTGTCATTTGTAAGAACAAATCCAAATAATAAAATAATAGCAGCAAACAAAGAAAATATAGAGCATAAAACAATTGTAAAATGGCTAAAAGAAATTATATTGATCTAATTTGCTTACATACAATCCAACAACTTACCTCAACAGTAGTACTGTTTATAATGGACAGCCTCATATTTATACTTGAAGTCTCTAAGATCTAGAAACTTCTAATGTTCTAGATATCTCTAAAACTAGAATGTTCTTTTTCCTTGAACAACTTCTAGAAGATTTTTTTTTTTAAGACTGTAAGAATCGATCAAGTATTTGTCCTCCTATAAACTGTAGTGCATCT
The DNA here is from genome assembly GCA_007258455.2 of Sequoia sempervirens. Classification (NCBI taxonomy): domain Eukaryota; kingdom Viridiplantae; phylum Streptophyta; class Pinopsida; order Cupressales; family Cupressaceae; genus Sequoia; species Sequoia sempervirens. The sequence goes on along the minus strand of VDFB02004855.1, from coordinate 26,111 downwards.
GGTAAACTTTTTTCACGTGACCGGTGATATTGGCGTCACACGCCCTCCAGTACCATGGGAACAGTGGGGATACTAGAGATCGTGACCTCTTTCCTGCAACAGGATGCTTTAGCCAATCGATCTAAGCCCACTGCCCCAACTTCTAGAAGATTCTATTCTAATTTTTTTAGAAACATTTTGTAACTTTTCTATACAATCTTATTCCTTAACATCCCCCCTTAAAATTGGATAGAACATTACAAACAAGATACAAAGAAGAGGGGAAGATACAAGAGAGGAAGATGCAAAGGAAAGGGGAACATTATATTACCATCCCCCCTTAATGTTCACCTCTAACATACCAAGCATTTTTCACAATTTCAAGAATTTGACTTCAATCATACTCTTAGTAAATACATCAATTGCTTGTTCTTCACTTGGAATATATTGTAGATTGACAATATTTCCTTGAACAAGATCTCATATGTAGTGAACATCAAGCTCAATATGTTTTGTTTTGCCATGAAAGATTGAATTGTTGGCAACCTGTATGGTACTTTGATTGTCACAGTACAAAGTAGTAGTAGAACTTCGAGAAAAACCAAGCTCGAATAGAAAATTTTGAATCCAAATTTTTTTATTTCTTGCTTCTTTTGTTGCTCTATATTATGTTTCACATGAAGACAATGATCTAGTAATTTGCTTTTTGCTACTCCATGTAGTATGGCTTGATCCAAGCTAAAAACTATAATCGACAATAGATTTTTTGTCATCTATATCACCTTCCCAATCTGAATCTGTAAATCCAACCAAAGAAATTGAGGAGTTTTGGCCATAGTAGATGCCATAGTGTAATGTTCACGAACATACCGCAATATCCTTTTTGCAGCCAACCAATGACTTTCTTTAGGTTCCTGCATAAATCTTGATACTTGATTAACTGTAAAACATTTTTTTGGTCTAGAATGATTTAGATAAACCAAGTTGCCCACAAGTTGTCTGTATAAAGTAGCATCTACCCTTTTGGAAGTACATTTTTTTCTAAGCTTGATTTCAGACTGAAAGGGAGTAGAAGTTGGCTTGTATTATAGCATGTTAAACTTTTCTAAAACATCCAAAGCATATTTTGATTAGCAGAGGAACGGTTCATCATGTAATCTGCAAAATTGTAAACCAAGAAAATCGTTTAATTCTCCCAAATCACTCATATGAAATGCCCTTAAATAAGTTCTAATTTAATCATTGATTATCCCAATATTCAATCCAACAATGAGTAAATTATCTACATAAATAGAAACAAGAATAATTTCATCTTCAACTTGCTTCACATAAAGATTTGGATTAGATATAGACACCTTTTAAAATCATGAAGCTAAAAGTATTTGTCTATCATTTTCATTCCATGCTCTTGGTACTTGTTTTTTACTGTAAAGTGATTTCTTTAATCTATAAACAAGGTGAGGATGTTGTTCATCTACAAAACCAAGTGGTTGATTCATGTATATTTCTTAAACTAAATCTCCATTTAAGAAAGTATTTTTAACATCCATTTGATGAACATGTCATCCAAGACTTGCTACCAAAGAAAGAATAATTTTAACTGTGTTCATTTTGATAACAAGAGGAAATGTTTCTCCATAATCAACACATTCCTTTTGATTAAATCCCTTAGCAACCAATCTAGCTTTATATTTTTCTATGGCTCCATTAGATTTGAATTTCTTTTTATAAACCCATTTGCAACCAATAACATTCTTATCTTTGAGAAGGGGCACAAGTTCCCAAGTTTTTGTTTTACTATTGCATCAGATTCCTCTTTCATGGCTTGCTCCCAATCTTTCCTCCCTCTAGCTTGCTCATATGAGATAAGGTCATTTATTTGTAAGACTTTTTCCATGAGGGCACTGTCATTCCTTCCTTGAAGTTTTGGGATTTGGACCTATATATCTCTTTAATACTCTTTTTATTCTATCTAACCGGTAGTTCTTCTTTATCATCACTACTATTAGTTATATCTTATCTAAGAGGAGTGCTCTTATCATCCTCGTTAGAGTTTCCATTTCTTTGTAAAATATTTGTGTAGACACTGAAAAATGTCTTAATTGATACTATGCATCTGATTTCGATCAACTAACACTGTTACTTCTAAAAATCGCCTCAAATTGATCAATTAATTGAATAATCAACATTATTTAATTAAAATCAGCAAGTTCGACTATTAATCAAATAATTAAATTTATTTGATTAATTCATCCTTCTTCTAACTAATTATTCATCTTGTTTAATTAAATCAAATCATTTAATTAAGTCCTCTTTAAATCCTCTCATTTAATTAAAAATCAATCAAATCAAATGTCACATCTCCTAAATCACTCAATTAATCCTAAATCAGCTTTATAATCATCATTAACAATTCATCCAGCTTTTAACTCCTCAAGAGTTAAATCAACCATAGTCAACTAACCAAGTTGCACATAAACTTAATTTCTTCTAATTATCTAAATACCTCAATTATCCTCACAAACGCATATTCTAAAGAATATTCCTCTCAACCACCTCTTATTCAATTTCCCTCCAAAGGATTTTAAAAATCTATCACATCCTCTTACATTTGCAATAACTTCTCTTACAACCTATCAAATCCTCTTACATCCTCTCAAATCCCATTCAATTCTTCTTACACCAATTTTAAATTCTCAACCAACAACATTTACTTCTCCTTCATCCTCTTCCACTCACACATTTTCTAAAATGTGCTTCACCTTCATCCAATAGAATTGTAACACTTGGCACATTCTCATTGGCTCTCAATTTATCCCACATTCACCAATTTCCTCTATTCTTCAACCCTTGGCTTTTATAAATAGAGGCATCATTTTCATAATATGGATCCACAACTTCATGCATTATCACTATAGCCATTTGAGTTCTTAGTTTTCCATCATTTTCAAATTTCATAGCTAAATTATAGTCAATTTCATCTTTGGATCATCTTCAACTTCATCAAGCTTATCAAGGGATTGAGAAAGGGCTTCTTTCCACATCAAAGGAGCACCACTCCCCCTATAGGATGAAATTTTTTTCTGATTTAAGTTAGATTACATGCTTCATTGTGTTAATTTCTTGTTTATTTCATATTTTCTATTAAATTAATTAAATAATTTCATAGGGAGCATTAGATTTGTGTTACTAACATGTTTGACATTGTTTTGTTGATATTTTGTTAGTCTATGCAAGTTTTGTGCTCACATTTTGGCGCTAGAAGGAAGGCTTGACAATCTAACATGTCAAATTTCACATATTTTTTCTGTTTTCTAATGCTACAGGAGAGCGACACCACCTTTCTATAAATGCGACGCCGCAATGCGTCGCTTTTGAAATACAACGCCACATTCATCATGTCGCACCGCATATGCATGCCTCTGTCAAACCCATCCCAATACACTTAACCATGAAATTTTCCTATTCAAACCCCCTTAGTAGGGCAGCTTAACACCTTTTGAGCAGAAAAATTACAACACATTGTTTAATGTTATATGCAAATGGTCTCTGATCGCAGGACAACTGTCTGGTCGAACGGATAATGAAATAAAGAACTACTGGAACACAAAACTAAGCAAGAAGTGCCTTCCACACAACCAGCCTCTACCAAATCCCAACACAAAATCAGATCTTGCTCCTTCTGGAGATGATCATATCCTGAAATCTACTCTAGTCAAAGCAAAGGCGGTTAAATTATCAAGGTGCTGCAACAGATATGGAGGCAGTAGCATTTCAGATCATCAAGACTTGAATACTCCTGTTGGTGCCAAAAATATGAAGAATTCCAAATCGTCGTCGGAGCTGCTAAAAGAGAATTGACTCCGGTTTCATCGACGTTGGAATTCAGAAAAGTTCTGCTCGATTGGGATTTCCATCTATTCAAAATATTGATCAATTTTCTCCTCCTTTCATACACAATTTAGTCGACTGTCCATCGCTACCTTCGAAGCATCGTACAGAAAACGAATCTGAGGCATCAGGAAGTTTATTGAATTTCAATCAACTGCAGACTGTGGACATTGATTTTCTCTCATGCCCATACTATTATCTGGACGATCTCAGAATCGAAGGATTCGAAGCAAGGCCTGGTAAAAGCTTGGAACAAGGAACGGAGGGAATCTACAGAAGTTCTCAGCAGTATGGTTGGTTAGATGGATTACAATATTTCTAGATGTCAATCCAGCAATCCTCAAATCGACCACTGTTCGAATCAGAGGATTGGAATAAAAGAAATCACAGAACTGCTAATGATCTTAAACCATTTTAAAATAAAAAATAACTATCTTCAATTATATTCAACCTGATGTAATGTTTTACCAGAAGTTCAACTCAATTGTAGATTTTTTGTCAATCTCATTGACCCATATTTGCTTTTTCACACAATATATCATGGAGGTGTACGTCATAGCAGGAGAAAGCTTTTTTGCAGTAGTAGGGATTCTAATTGATACTGTCCAGGTTAATCCTGTTTACATTTAAGAAAACATGGAATCAAGGCTTAAATTTGATGGCCGTATGGCCGTATTTAGTCATTTTAGTTGTAAAATACAATTAAAATTTTAGAAGACTGTATCATTTGAAAGGCAAAATTTTAGTTAAACTGTCAAAATTTCTATATATGTTTTTTCAATTTACATATAATTTTCTTCAAATAGATAATCTTTAATATTTGAAAGGCAACTTCAAATAAATGACCGTCAGAAAAAAATTACTTGACAGACAGAATCAACCATCAAATTTAAGCCCTGCATGGAATCTCCTCGTGAGAGGAATTTTTATTTTGTCATGGTGTGAAAGAAATAAGAAACACGTTTTGAGTATTATAATGTTAGCCCAGAATCTTGACTGGTCGGTTCAAGTGAAATCTTTTGACTAAAGTTGTTGGGTTTTTTCACAGTTCATGCGGATCTTGTGCGCTTTGTCCGGATAGGATTCGAATCAGGAATCTCGTGTTGTGGTGTCTAATTGCCTTGAGTTTTTAAACAAATTTAAATGAAAATTTAGTAGAGTCTGCACCCTTAACTTCAATGGGCACGCTCAAAAAGAAATTAGACCAAAAAAATTTGGATTTTGATTCTGTAGTATTTTTTATGATTATATTTTTTATTATATTTCAAGATCTATCATCAAGATGAGTTAGGGTCAAAGAAGAAAATGATCAGGGTATGACTCAAAACATAATGATAAAAAATACTGCACATTCAAATTCAGAAGTTTTACTATATTGATATCATGGACTGTCAAAATTTCATGTTTTTAAGAGAGAAAATATTGTTTCGCTCAATTTGCTTATTTAAACTATATGTATTTTTTATAGAATACAAATGAGTGAAATGATTTTTATTGTAAAATAGTAGAAGAATAATTGAAGGTAAAAATTATATATCATAACTGACATTGTATTGTTTGAAATTTATTAAAATTAAATTATATCATGTTTAATATTTTGAATTCCGTATCATAGCTGATCTCAACATGAATGTACCTTAGAAGTTGTGTTAGAATTGAAACATACTTCTTCATAGAGTTTAAAATTTTCCATCATAAAAGGGTTTAGTGGTGGAAAATTCCACTAGATACAAGAAGGTTCTAAGTTTGAATTTTAACTTTTCTAATATTTTCATTATTGTACCTATAATTACTAGTAAAACAATACAACTTTTACCATAAAGTAACAAAAAAATAATTAAAATTAAAATTTACATAAAAAACATTTAAAATAGTTCAAATAATTTTTACATGTGATAGTGTACATACACTCCAAAATCTTGAGAATGAATTTACATATTTTTATTGTTTAATGATTTCAACTGTTTTAATGAATATCACAAACTAATCAATTAACTCAATATATCAATATCACAAACTAATTCCTCTTAAAAAAAATTATAATATATGAGAAGTGACATGTATGAGATATATGTATGCCTTTTCCATTTTATGAGTTAATCCATTTCAAATTGTAAATCTACAAGCATGGTTGGGAAACTCAATCAGTTGGTTGTGGCTTTAGAGATGCAATTCTTCATGTTGCTACCGTTGAACACACATTCTATTGGTTTCTATTACATCCACTTATGTGAATGGAATAGGAGGTTGCGCTTTAGCATCTCATGTGTTTTTCTTTGCTACCATGTTGAGACAAGTGAGTTCAACTTCTATCTCTACCACATAGGGCTAATGTGAACTTATGCTTCTACTTGTGAACGTGTTCTTCTACACATATCAAAGTGTTGGAACAGTTGAAGGATTTTCTTTTGCTATCATTTAACTATCTTGGATAGCTTTTTTTTCCTTAAGAAGTTTTTATTTTAGCATGGAAAATTTGTCCCTTAAATTTTTATTTATTCACGATGATAGTTGTATAATGATAATCAAAGGGGTTGTGGTCAATTGGTAGGACCATTTGTTTTTATGTTGGAGATCAAGGTTCAGCTCTCCCTAAGATCTTATAGCAGTTGTAGGGAATGTTGGAGTGATATTCCTACTCCAATGATAATGTACAATAGGTTATAGGTGATAAAGCAAGAATAAGGAATAAACCCTACAAGTAGTTGATAATGTACAATAGATTGTAGGTGGTAAAGGAGGAATAAGGAATAAACCCTACAAGAAGTTGTGAGGACAAAGGATGAAGTAGATGCATTAGAAGAGGAGAAAGAAGGTAAGAAGATACAGAAGAATTTAATTCAAATGAGTGTCGTAGAAATAGGAGTTTGAATTTATTGCAATAGCATCTCCTTTAATAGGTAGAGCATTAGTTAAAGTGGTATCCCTGTAAATGAATTGTATGGGATGTGAGTCCTATGAAAAATCCTCACAATTAAAAGGTGAAGGCCCAATAAGAACCCCCACAAATTAATCTAAAAAATATTAATTGTGTAATGATAGGCTTCTCCCATCATCTTGAATTTGGCCAACTTTAATTTGGACTTAATTAATAAGTGCATTCTACAATAGTATTTGAAGACTCTATACGATTGTGAATTGATTATGTCCAACTTCACATAGAGATTTGAGAAATCATGCATCCCAATACTATTCCAATTCAAACACACTTAATCATAATAAGAAAACTAATCACCTTTGAGTAAATAATCATAACACATTGTTTAATGTTACATACAGATGGTCTCTGACGACTATCTGATCGAACGGATAATGAAATAAAGAACTACTGGAACACAAAAATAAAACAAAAATTTCCTTCACACACAACCAGCCTCTACCAACACCCAACACAAAATTAAATCTTGCTCCTTCTAGAGACAATCAAATCCTGAAATCTACTCTCGTCAAAGCAAAGGCGGTTAGATTATCAAGGTGCCCCAACAGATATGGGGGCAGTAGCATTTTCTCTGGTGCCCATACTATTATCTGGATGATCTCAGAAGCGAAGGATTTGAAGCAAGGCCTGGTAATAGCTTGGAACAAGGAAAAGAGGGAATCTACAGAAGTTCTCAGTAGCATGATTGGTTAGATGAATTACACTATTTCTAGATGTCGACCCTACAATCCTCAAGTCGACCACTGTTTGAATCAGAGGATTGGAATAAAAGAATTCACAAAACTACTAAAGATCTTAAACCACCTAAAAATAAGAAATAAGATAGCTACCATTGAAAACATTTCTATCTTCATTTTTTAAATTATATTGAACCTTGTGTAATGTTTTACCAGAAGTTCAACTCAACTGTATATTTTTTTTCAATCTCATTGACCCATATTTTCTTTTGTTAATTTCTATAACCCAGCAACAGATTAATTGCTCAATAAATTCACAGAAAGAAATCTGATTTATAACAATTAACACAACTGGGTTAATTAACAACCACTAACAGCGGAAGCAAAAATAACAATAAGCCAATCACAAAAAGACAATAACACAAATTTACCCAGGAAACCCCAATGCGGGGAAAAACCTGCAAATGTTGTATCTTCTATTCAGCCTAACAACAAACTTTTCTTTCGAAAATACAATATGAGTTTGCTACAACAATCTTACATTTATAGAGCCTAGCTGCTTTACTTAGCGTGCAAGGAAAGAATCTTTCCTTGCTTTCTTTGGCTTTAATTACACATAAAATCACTCTTGGATTTATCTTATCCTCACGAACTCGAAAACATTCTATTAAAGAATAGAAATCTTGTTGTTGCTAAAAATCCAACTCGAATTTTTTTAAAGCATATCTAACTCGAGTTGCTTTAAAGTGATTTAAAGTATATCCAACTCAAGTTACTTTAAAACAAATCCATATCCCACCTTTCGAACTACAAAATTCAACACTCCCTCTTAGCGAGGAAGGTGTTCTGCACAACACCCAACTTGTCCCTGAAGAACTCAAACTTTCTCTTCATCAAGGCCTTCGTTAGGATATATGCTATATGTTTGTCCATAGGAATGTAATGGAGTTTCACTATCCCCTTCTCCACACAATCTCTGATGAAGTGGTACTTAATCTCAATGTGCTTTGACTTGTCATGAAACACTAGATTCTCAAAGAGTTTGATACAACTCTGATTATCACAGTAAATGACTGTAGGATCCAACTCCTAATCAAAGAGCCCAGCTGGAAGTTTCTGAAGCCAAATAGCCTCACATGTAGCCATACTGGCTGCCATATACTCAGCCTCTACAGAACTCAGGGCAACTGACTTTTGTTTCCTATTGTACCAAGAGACTGCTCCTAATCCCAAACTGAAACTACACCCTAAAGTGCTCTTTCGATCAACTGTATTGCCTGCCCAATCTGCATCAGTAAACCCCTTGAGTTTCACTCCATCTTGTTGAAGATACTTCAGCCCATAATCAACTGTGCCTCAGAGATATCTCAAATTCGCAGCTATCCAGTGCACACGTTTAGGTTCCACCATAAACTGACTGAGTGAGTTCACTGCAAAACAGATGTCTAGCCTAGTGTTGACCAGATACATAAGAGAGCCTATCAACTGTCTGTATAAAGTCAGGTCCACTGCCTCTGATTGAAAAGCATCAATCTTCTTCCAATTGGTCACAAGTGGCATTGACATAGGCTTACAATTCTCTATTTTGAATCACTTCAAGATATCAATTAAGTACTTCCCTTGTCCAAGGAAGATCTCTCTGTCTTTTTGCCACAACTCCAATCCTAGAAAGTAGTGCATCAACCCCAAATCCTTCATCTCAAACTCTCCTGCAAGATCCCACTTGCAGTGTGCTATGAGCTCCTCTGACCCTGTGAGAAATAGGTCATCAACATTTAACACCAATATGAGAAGTTTTCCCTTCACCTAAACATAGTACAGGTTCGGATCTACCTCACTGTTAATGAAGCCCACACTCTGCAAGTAACTGTCAATACCTGAATACCACGCTCTAGGAGCCTGCTTGAGTCCATACAGTGCTCTTTTCAACTTGCATACATGAGAATCCCTCTCATGTGCTTCAAATCCTTTTGGCTGCTCTATGTAAATCTCTTCCTCAGTCACTCCATTGAGGAAGGTCGTTTTTACATCCATCTAGTGAATCCTCCAACCCATTTGTGCTGCTACAAAAATGATAGCTCTTATGGATGAGTACCTCGCTAATGGAGTGAAAGTCTCATCATAGTTGACTCCTTCCTTCTAAGAAAACCCCTTTAGCCACAAATTGAGCTTTGAACTTCTCTACACTACCATTTGCAGCATGCTTAATCTTATGCAGCCATCTCGAGCCCACCACAGTCTTATCTTTTGGTCTTGGTACTACCTCCCACACACTGTTCTTCATGATGGAAGAATACTCTTCCACCATGGCATCTCTCCACGCTTGGTGCTTGGATGCCTCCTAAAAGCTAGAAGGTTCTACTTCAATTAATTCACTCATAAGTGCCACATACTTTGAATAACGTTTGGGAGCCCTTCTCTGTCTAACTAAATCTTGAGGATCACCTACATATTATTGAGCCTCTCTTAGTGTCTGCTCAGCTACCCTATTTCTCCTCTTTTCTGTAATAGGAATCTGAGGTTGAGGAATTATTGATTCCTCCTTCTGATCACCCTACTCGGCCTACTCGCTCTGCTCTCCAGCTTGTGTGAATGAAGTTTGAGGAAATTGTGCTTCCTCAACTGTGGTTGATTGCTCCCCCTCATTCATCAAGTTGCTATATTTTTGAAGAGCCCTCTCTTCCTCGAACTTTACATCTCTGCGAACAACTATTTTCCTGAGAGCAGGAATGTAAACCCGATAAGCCTTAGAAGTTTCACTGTACCCAACAAGGATACCCTTCTCTGTAGTAGGTTCCAACTTGGTTCTCTTCTCAACATGAATGTGACAATACACAAGGCATCCAAAGATGCAAATGTGCCCCAAGTCTGGTTTCTTACTAGAGAACGCCTCTTCTGGAGTCAACTTGCCCAACACTTTGTGAGGGCTCCTATTCTGCAAATACATAGTTGTGTTGCAAGCTTATGCCCATAAGAACCAAGGCAGATCCTAATCATGAAGCATGTCCTTGGCTGCTCCAACTATAGCCCTGTTCTTCCGTTTAGCAACCCCATTTTGCTGAGGGTTGTATAGAACTGTCAACTCTTTCTTGATACCTTCCTGAGCACAGAAATGTTTGAAGGCATTCGAGGTATACTCGCCTCCATTGTCAGACCTCAGTATCTTGATCTTCTTCCCAGTTTGGTTCTCCACGAGAGCCTTAAACTCTTTGAACCTACTGAAGACCTCATCTTTATTCTTCATGAAATATATCCACGTCTTCCTGGAGAAATCATCAATGAAGGTAACATAATACTCATATCCATTCAAGGATGTTGTTGACATAGGTCCACACACATCTGAGTGTACGAGATCCAAAATCCCTTTAGATCTAGTGTCACTATTTGGAAAATTGGTCTTGGCATATTTCCCAAGTGCACAGCCTTTGCACACCTCATGCTTTTCTATTTTTATCTTAGGCAGCCCCGTCACTATTTCCTTAAGAATATTAAGTGCTCCATGGTGAAGGTGATCCATCCTCATGTGCCACAATTCTCCTATCCCTTTACAGCTACTAACCAACGAATGTGTTGGCTCAAACTGTAACCGAAACAAGCTGCCATGCTTGACTCCAATCACTTTTGCAACCTTGGAATCTTTGGTACGAATATAGACTTCTCCCCTCTCAAAGGTCACGATGTAACCCTTGTCTTCCAAAGCAAAAACTAAGATTAAATTCTTTGTCATGCCAGGGACATACAACACATCCTCCACCAACAAAGGTTTTCCAGACTCCCTCTGAAACTTGACAATGTCAATACCAGTTGCATGGTACTTGGCATTATCTCTGAGCTCAATATAGAAATCCAACTTCTTCTCCTCCAACTTGGTGAAACATTCTCTGACTCCCGTCATGTGGCGAGAAGCCCCACTGTCAATATACCATACCCTATTGGCAATTGAACTTGAGAGACAGGCAACGAGTGAAAACTCATTCTCAAATCGTGATGCAAACTTGTCCACCTCTGTTGTAGCAGCAACTAATAACAGCGGAAGCAAAAATAACAATAAGCCAATCACAAAAAGACAATAACACAAATTTACCCAGGAAACCCCAATGCGGGGAAAAACCTGCAAATGTTGTATCTTCTATTTAGCCTAACAGCAAACTTTTCTTTCGAAAATAGAATATGAGTTTGCTACAACAATCTTACATTTATAGAGCCTAGCTACTTTACTTAGCGTGCAAGGAACTTAGAATCTTTCCTTGCTTTCTTTGACTTTAATTACACATAAAATCACTCTTGGATTTATCTTATCCTCACAAACTTGAAACATTCTATTAAAGAATAGAAATCCTATTGTTGCTAAAAATCCAACTCGAATTGTTTTAAAGCATATCTAACTCGAGTTGCTTTAAAGTGATTTAAATCATATCCAACTCAAGTTGCTTTAAAACAAATCCATATCCCACCTTTCGAGCTAGAAAAATCAACAGCTTTCTCTTGCTCAATATCAAAGATCTATACATCATAACAGGAGAAAGCTTTTTGCAATGGTAGGAATTCTAATTGATACAGTCCAGGGTAATCGTGTTTACAATTAAGAAAACGTGGAATCTCCTCGTGAGAGGAATTTTTATTATTTTTATTTTGTCATAGTGTGAAAGGAATACCTAGAAACAATCTCTGAATATTATAACATTAGCCCAGAATCTTGAGTGGTCATTTTCAATGAGATCTTGTAACTACAACTGTTGGGTCTTTTCACAGTTCATGCAAATCTTGTGCAGTTTTTTCGGATGGGATTCAAATCAGGAATCTCGTGTTGTTGTGTCGCGTGCCTCAATTTTTTAAGCAATTTTAAAGGAAAATATACTAGCAATTGGATCCATAGCTTCAATGGGCATGTTCATAATTCCTTTTCATCTTTCAATAGAAAAATAATTAGAATTAAGAATGCTGAAATTATATATGTTTAAAGTTTATTAGAATTAAATCATATCATGTGTCGAATATTTTGATTTCATATCATAGTTGATCTTAATGTGAATGTATTGTAAAGGTTGTGTTAGAATTGAAACATACTAACATGAATGTATCTTAGAGGTTGTGTTAAAATTGAAACATACTTCTTGATAGAATTTGAAATTTTCCATCATAAAAGATGTTTGTCTTATTTTGACTCAACCAAAATTTAAACTTTTTATGTAAGTTAGAGAATATTATCACGTGTTAAACACCTCTGTCAAGTTAGCCTTAATTGTGAATGTTCTAATCATCCTTGAACAATCAAGTCACTCTGAGCTGTAAAATGATAGTTTCACAAGTTTTCCACACCAAATTGTTGTAGCTGCTCATCTCGAAGAATGGTGTACCTAATCAAGTTTGTGTGAATTTTTTGCATTATACTCAAATAAATTTGTGCATCAATTTTAAATGCTCAAAGAAAAGATCACACATCATTTCATTCAATACGTTGAAAGTAATTATTTAGTTTAATTGGGATTCATTAAAACAATTAATCTTGGAGATCCATTTGAGTTGAAAGTAATTATGTAGTTTAATTGAGATTCGTTAAAGCAATTAATCTTGGAGATCCATTTGAATTGGGATACAATTATTGTACAGGGACAATTATGCCTCCATTACACGTGATGTAATTTTTTGAAATGAAAATCCTTTCCATTTGAAATTTTAAAATAATATTTTTTTTCCTAAGAATTTAGGAAACAATTAAATTTAAAATTATATAAAACACTAAACAAAAATATTCAATATCAAATTTTTATTGATAATATAGAAAGTTATGAATTGTCTTTTTTGGAGCATGTTGACGAACTCAATCAAAAAAAAATTATAAGTTAATACTGCTCTTTGTAAGAGATTTTTAGAGTTTATTGAACTTCAAGTCATTAAAATATTATTTTTCAAAGAGTTCATGGGTTCGGAAACCCTCCAAAATCCGACATTACGTGACCTTTTGTTAAGTTCAAAATTATGAAAAGTTCTCAGAATGCATCAATTTTCGAACAATTAACAAGTTCGTGAACTCTCCAAAACCCTGAAATTATTTCAAATGTTCTCCTTTCAACATTTTTATTGAGCATTGAACTTTATAGGGGATTCAATAATAGTTTTAGAGAATTCATTAGTTCGGTAGAATGTTTCAAAGAAATGTTGTATCGTACAATGGAATGATTGCCAGATAGTTGCATCTGTTGAATGGACTTGGAAACTTGCATGCAGATGTTACTCGCAGGTGCCCTAGTCGCCGTGACTAATTGGGAGTTTCAAAATGGTGTAGATTTAACAATAGAATTAGATATTATGTGAACTGTTCAACAAGATACCTCAAAGAAATGTCATCTCCTACAATATAATGATTGTTGGGCATGGAGTTTAATTATTAGATGAGGTTGTAAGGAACATCATGAAATTATAGAGCTTTCAAAATTTTGATATATTCAAAGGCTTTAAAATTTTATAAGTAAATACATTTGGTCTATATAAATCTAAACTCAACTATTGTTGACTTTATCTCTATGTGTATCAAAATAGGAGCTTTGGAACAACTTGTGAATAGCTCTTCAAAGTAAGTTTAAGAAAGATAATTGTCAGTTTAAGCGCCCCAAACAGGCATGTCTACAAAATGTGGAAGTATACACAAGGTATGCTAACTGTTCAACAATTTCCTTTAAAGATAGGTTGTCTCTACTTGACTAGTAAGAACATTGATACAGAGGGTGTTATTTTAAGGAAGTAGAACATTGTGTAATGAATGCTCTTGAAATAGTGGATTCTAAATTGAGGCATGCAAATGTAATTGTTGAAGTGGTAGATAAAGCTAAGGAAATTAAGGAAAAAGTTATTGAAGAAATAAATGATTGAGTTGAGATATCTCACAGAGAAGTGTAGGGATTAATAGAGTCAATAGGACATATTGAATCTAAAGTGTCAATAACAAATACAGTTACAATTGGGGTAGAGCAAGCTAACACTAAAACGTTAGTAATATTTGTTAGAATTGTGAATAATCATGAGATGCGGGATGAAACAATGAACAAAAACACCTTTCATGCAAAGAGAGTTATAAATAATCATTTCCTTATCCTTCACAAGAAAAATTTATAGAATGAACCTCAAGAATCTTCAAGGAGATCATCAGATCAAGAGTAGATAATACAATGAGGGTGAGTGTTTTATAGGAGCAACCTTAAATGATAGAGGGATTAGATTATGACAAGTGTCAACATCTTATGTGATGAGATGAAGTGATCTAATAAAAGCTCACTCTAGTTAACAAAAGACCACTCCTAAGTTTTGTATACATCCAAAAATGGTCTGGAGAAAATTAATTAAATACTAGTTATTTAATTATTTAAATCTTTATTTCCTCTACTTATAAATAAATTACAAAATTTATTTATATAGTTCATATTTCTTAATTCTTCTTATCTAAACCACTTTCTTCATGATTTAATTAAGTAAACAAATTTAACTAATTTGTTTTATTTGATTAATTCTCTCCAACTAAATTTGAATTTTTAAAATTGGAATTTAGTCACATTTCTCCATATTATTCTAAATTCCTTCCACCTCATCTTTCACCTCACCATGTGTCACATGAAATTAAGTATTTCTAATTTCTAAATGGGCATTTATCCTCAACAATTTTAACAACCTCAGAGACATGGCTTCTCCTTTCCATTTATTCTCTTCTACACTTGGCAAGCGTGTTCTATTAAAGGGAACAACTTCCCTGACTCTCTCTAACCTTTATGCTTCTCACCGTTGATCTCTCCAAACTAAATCTTGATCGTCCATTGTTGCCACATCACTTGATGCCTTGGTGAAATATATAAATAGAAGCTCATTTACAGCTTTTCAACAATAGAGAGCATAGCATAAATTTACTCTGCAGAAAATACTTTCAGCATTAGTGAGCTTAGCATTGGCATTTTAGTTTAGAATTTAGCATTTGATTTCAAGTAGTGTTATAATGGAAATTTCATTTCTAGGAACTTAATTGTTGCATTATCATTACAGCATTTTCATAGCATATCCATTAGCTTAGCATTTTATCATTGCATCATTTAGCATCATTTTGTATATAGCAACATATCATTCAGCACAACATTTAGCATATCATTCATCAAATTCATCAATCATGTAGATGTAGGCATAGTTTCTTGCATTTTAGTTTAATGGCTTCTTGTTTCTTAGGTGTCATCCCAATAGTTTAGTGCATACCTAGAATCTGAGAGCACTAATACAAGATCCTAAGAATAGAGGACGATGGAACGGCTTTGAGGAATCGCTTTATCAGTTGTTTTGTTAAATTTGATTTCCTTAATATAACACATTGCATCGATTGTGTGTTTAATGCTTACTTGTTTATTTTATACATTTTCACATGATACATTTTGGCACCCACTGTGGGGCCTAGCCCCTATTATTTTAACATTTTCTAGAAAGTGTGCTTATAGCCTCAGACGTGAATTCTTTTGGCGCAACCGCTAATTCTTCTAGTGCACCCGAAACATTTTTTGGCGCATACACTAGCTGTTACGATGCAACCACGAGTTCCTTCAGCGCATCCAAGACATTTTGTGGTGCATCAGGGGGTTTCTATAGTGCATCCATTACTTTTTATAGCACATCTAATACTTTTTGTAGCGCATTTATTGTTTTCTATAGTGCATTCACTACATTTTCTGGCACATCTGCCTTTTTAGTGCATTGAATTACTGTAATGGCACATTTACTTTTCATTGCAAAAAAATTCCAGATTCTGAAAAGTGATGAATGTCTTTCTGCTGTGTAGGTTTCATAAACACTGTCAGAGACTCTGTTGAAACTCTTGAATGTTGTCAAAGAGAATTTATTGAAAACTACTAATAAATTTGGTGCAGGGGCTGGAGTTGATTTATTTCCTTTTGGTTAATTTAGGAATCTAGATTAATTAGGAGGGAAAGAACACCATTTTTTGTGCTTGATGAATGGTAGGCATATGCTCTCTCTTTAACTAGGTGACCAAAAATCTAGACCCATTCGTTTTTATTTTGTTTTATCCTTAGAGGGCCTGCCTTGTGGGAAAAATTAATCACCCAAGGGAACGATCCAACCAGGAACACGCTAAACCCAAGCGACTTCCACTCGGTATATAAGTGTGGGTACTTGAGGAAAGTCCAAGTATCATGAGGATTGTTCTGACAAGAAGGGCGGCAATGGTCTCTTTCCGTATGGATGATCCTCTATGAACGGAATGCCTATACTAGAACCCTTTGTTATAGCAGACCAAAATCTTTTTCTATTTACTGGCGTAGAAAGTCTAACCTTTGAAGTCATCCCACATTTTTGCATTTTTTAGTAGAGATGAGAAATATGCCATGGGAGATTCATGGGTACTGAAACTTGGCTGACCCAAGAAGTGAGTGTCGAGGGGATCCAATGTGGTCAAGCTTCCAACCATTCGCTAAAAGTAGGCGTAGCTGGAGTAAAATCCAAGTGGGAATCCAGTAAATTTTGTCCTACATAGCCTTAGGATTCTACATGTTTGATGTGTTTTACCAATGTGTTTTTAAACAAACTTCAAACAAAACATCACACATTGGAAGTGAAAACCTTGATTCAGAAAACATCCTTTGAAACAAACAATTCTCTGACTGGAAAATCAGAAAAATTGAACAAACTTGCAAGAAACTATGACATTTTCCTAATTCAGCGCATCCACTACTTATTCTAGTGCATTCACACCATTCTTTGGTGCATCCATCTATTGTTATAGCGCATACACTATATCTTCCAGCGCATCCATCTGTTGTTATAGTGCATACACTATATCTGCCAGCACATCCATCACATTTTGTAGCGCATTCACCCATTACTGTAGCGCATCTACCACATACTTTGGCGCATTCAAGCTATTCTATAGCGCATTCATCCAATACTTTGGTGCATTCAAGCTATTTTGTAGTGCAACCAACCAATCCTACATCGCATCCAAGCCATTCTATAGTGCATACAAGCCATTCTATAGTGCATCTGCCTTTAAGTGCATACACTAATTGTTACAGCACATCCACCAGATTTATAACCAGAAAGCTAAATTTGACCCCCTATTCGACATTTTGCACCTAGATTTAGGGATCTTTTCCATAGAGAAGTTCATTCATTATCCCAACATTGCTTTAAACTTGGAAAAAATAGCATTTACCTAAACTTTGATCAAACATCTAAAAGTTCCCAACCATCATCAAACCTAAATTTGATCATCAAGTTGAGTTTCACCATCAAGATTTGTCATCCTTCATCCAAAAACAACACACTTTACATCAAATTTCATTACCTTAGCCCATCAATAGAATTCATCATTATATTCGACCTAGGTATCTCTTTGGCACTCCTGAACAATGATCAAATTTAAGCAAACCTTCATCACTTGCATGCTCGTTTTAACAAGATCCCAAAAGCAAAAACTTAAGGATAAGGAACTTGAACCTCAAAACACCATGGGTGAACCAGAAGAAAACCCTTTCCACAAAATCCCTCAAAATGAAATAGATGAAATAACAGAGGAGGAAATAGAACAAGCAAACCAAGATCCCAAATTTCACAAATTCCTAGAGAGGATCTTTGAAAAGGATGAAGAAAAATATCTTCTAATATTAGCAAGCCAAGGGGTCAAATTACCAAGTGATTTTGATGTCAACAAATTGAAAGAAACACCAAATAAAACTGAAATTGAAACACCAAATCCAAATCAAATGGCTGCCCTAACAAATCAAATGAAGAACCTTCAACAACAATTACAAGACATGCGAAAAGGGACTACCAAAAGATATTTGTTGCAAGATATTTGTCCCTACCCTTTTGAAAGGAATTTGAACATGATACCATTCCCACCGAATTGTGACCTCCCAAAATATGACAAATACAATGGAAAATCTAACCCCATAGACCATGTGAGGGAATTTTGAACCATGAGTCTTGATTTTTCTCACGAAGACACCTACTTGATGAGACTTTTTCCTCACAGCTTGGGAGGCCATCATATGGAATGGTTTTCAAAACTATAGCCAGGCATAAGATCCTTTGAAGAACTTGTCAACAAATTTATCACTCAATATTCATATAACATTTCACATGAGATGACCATGAAGGATATTTGAAATATCAAAAAAAAACAAGGAGAAGATCCTTTCTTATATTCTTACAAAGGTGGAGAAGGCTATTTGCTCGATACGCTCATCCTATACCCGAACAAGAAAAGATGGAAATTTTTATTGATAACCTCAACAGTGAAATGAGTTATAGGTTGCAATTGCAATGTCTCCCTAGCTTTGAAAAGATGGTCGAAAATGGAGTCAAAATTGAAGAAGCTTTAGTCAAAGGAGGGGTATTGAAAATTCATAATGAAGGATCAAACAATGCTAGCTCTTCCAATCATCATAATAATAATGAGAAATCAAAATTTTGGACAAGAAACAAGAATGCCAATGATGGTACCACTGAAACACATAATGCCAAACCGGTCTTTAATCTATCAGGAACCACAACCAAGACTGGTCAAAACACCAATCAAGGCACTAATCAAAATGTTAACCAACCCAACAACCAAAACAGACACAATCAAAGTAATACCACATCTAAACCTCCACCCTATCAAACACAATCAAACTGTAGAAAATTCACACCTTTGGGTCAATCACACAAATCTGCATTGAGAGAACTTCTTGCAAATAACCTTATAACACTACCTGACACTCAAGGCTTTGAACCAAAAGTAAAATCTTCATGGTGGAATGATGCTTATTATTGTGAATTCCATTGGTGCAAAGGTCATCAAACAAATAGTTGCATGCAATTGAAACACAAGATACAAGACTTAATAGATAACAAAGTCATACAAATAGGACCCCAAACAAATGTTGATCACGGAGCATTCAAAAATCCCTTACCAAATTATGAAAAAGGGGAGTCCGAGCTACAACAAATAGTAAAGGAAAGAATGTAAACTATGTTCATGATACTATCATCCTTCATATCTCAACAGTGGAAGATCAAATGAATGACATTGAAACCAATGACAACCAAGACATTATTGCAGCCAACAATACAATTAATGACATTCCAATTGAACATGAACAAGACATCATTACAGTTGAAAATTAGATTAATGACATCAAACAAGACATGGCTGCCACTGATACTCAAATTAATGTCATTAAAATAAATGGGAAACAAGACAGCATGCTGGTAAATGTGACCACGAGAGCACAAGCCAAATATGTACTAAAAGGAAGTTCGTCTAAAACACATGTTGCCTTGTCCAATCAATATAACATAGTAGACCAATTACAAAAGATCCCGCACAAATATCTATATTGGAACTGCTCAAGATTTCACCCACCCACAAAGAGATTTTGGAAAAAGCCCTAAAGTGGACACAATAGTACCAACGGATCTGGAAGTTCATAAATTTGAGGCCATGGTGGGACATTTGACTACACCTCATTGCAGTCATGAGAAAACAATGACGCATCTATTTCTCATCCCCACAATACCCCACTCGATATTGAAGTTCTAATTCATAAACATCGTGTCAAATGTGTCCTAATAGATGGAGGAGTTGGCCTAAATATATATACTTTAAAGCTTGTTTGTGCCCTGGGATTTTCTAAAAATGCAATAGATTCAAAGAAAAAGATTACAATAAAAGCATATGATGATGAGGAAAGATCTTCACAAGGATTGATTGTCTTACCCATTCAAGTAGGACTGATTTAGAAAGATGTAATCTACCAAGTCTTGGACAAGGATTTGACCGACAACATACTATTGGGTCACCCATGGATCCATGAAATGCAAGCGGTCCCGTCAACATACCACCAATGTTTGAAATTCCCTTGTGGTGGCCAAGAAATAACCATCTCGACTAATTCTAATAGTCCTTAGTATTGCAACACCCTTAAATCGGTCCAAGATGTATTTGTGCCTCATAATAGAGAAGCTTTCACTTCTATCCCTACCAATAACCAAAGCCAAACAAATTTCTCATCAAAACCCTTGGTCACTTCCTCAAATCATGAAGGTCAATCCAGTCCCATGTCTAAACAATTTGAGAAAAAGGAAGAAGTTGCTCCTTCTACGTCCTTAAATCATGAAACCCAATTAAATGCCTTGTCCAAACAATTTGAGAAAAAATTCCAAATCAAAGATAAAGGGGTGGGTGAATATTTCATTGAACAATCTCTATGCCTTTCATAGTTGTTTGAGTCCCTATAGTCATATGGGCAACCCTCAACATCAACGCAATAGTCATCACAACCAGCTACACTCTTTGATGGTTGATTTGTAAAAGCAAGCACCATAGTTAATGAAGCTGAAGACAAGGATGTTCTAAACTAGTTTTATAAGGACGAAGAAGAGTCCCAAGCAACAACTACAAATGTACAAACAGCACAATATGGAAAAGGCTCCACAATCTTAGAAAAGTTGGGATATGAGGGAAAAGGCCTTGTAGGCAAAAGAAAAGAAGGAATTTTGGAACCAATTCAACCCCTCTTAATCAATCCAAAAGACAAGACTGGTCTAGGTTATAAAGAGGAGACAAAAGAAGAGATAACTCAAAGGGTGGTTGAGAGAATCTTGCAAGTACAAGCTAGTGATGATCATGAAACTAATTCAAATGAATGAGTGGGATTCACTATCTGAAGAGTCTTGTCATGACAAGGACATTGATGTGGTACATAAGTATGCACTCCTACTCAAGGAGGGACAAAGTTCAAGTTCTAGACTGCTTGAAATAGGATCACAACACATTGATGACTCCAGCGAAGACAATCAAACTCAGAGTGAAATGGATAATTCAAAGGAAAG
This sequence comes from Sequoia sempervirens, assembly GCA_007258455.2. NCBI lineage: Eukaryota > Viridiplantae > Streptophyta > Pinopsida > Cupressales > Cupressaceae > Sequoia > Sequoia sempervirens. The sequence goes on along the minus strand of VDFB02004855.1, from coordinate 4,763 downwards.
TTAACTTATAGACCTCAACTTTTCTATTGGAAAAATTGAAGACATCGCCATCAGGACTCTTACTATATCCGACCTTAACCAGTCTGATGATTCCTTACCCCTAGTACATCCTGAACTCATAGACTGGGACCAAACTGAGTCGTTCGATATCCCCACCTTTTCAAATGATGATGTCATCATCAAATTTCTCTGTTTTGACGATACCAAAACATATTCCACCATTGAACATCATAACGAAGCTTCCAAATAGGGGAGTTTCAAATCTTTCAGCTACAAAATGAATAATACAAGAAATAGATCTAATGGTGAAAATCATTCAATGGCAGTATCAGATCTAGAAAAAGTAAAAATAAAGAGCGCATCCAACGGTGAAAACCTCTCTGAGGCATCGAAGGATGGAAGATTTGACACCCTCCCAGAACACTTTCAAGAAATATCAAAAGTATTGATTGATCCCACACAGTCTGACAATATCGGCAATGCAGAAACAGTGAAGACTATCCATCTAGCGGCATCTTTGATAAACCAAGAAAAACCAAGCTTCCTCAAATTCTTTACAGAGAAACAAATCAACTCTGCTTGGTCATATGCTGACATGCTAGGGATTGATCCAAATCTTATCATGCACCACCTATCCTTACCACTAGGAGTAAATCCAGTCAAGCAGAAGCTAAGGAAAATGCATCTGCATATTGCCCTATTGGTAAAAGCAGAGCTGAAGAAATTATTGGATGCAGGATTCATCAGACCCATTGATTATGCTGAGTGGATCTCCAATATTGTACGTGTCTCAAAGCCTGACAATAGCATCCACATTTGCACATATTTTTGAGATCTTAATAAGGCTTTCCCTAAAGATAATTTTCCTCTACCTAACATAGACATCATAGTGTACTTAACAGCAAGACATGGCATGTTGTCACTTATGGATGGTTTTTTGGTTATAATCATATCAAGATAGCTCCAGAGGATCAAGACAAGATATCCTTCACATGTCCGTGGGGAACATTATGTTGGAACCTCATGTCATTCGGATTGAAGAACGTAGGAGCTACTTATCAGCGTGCCATGACGACAATTTTTCATGATATGATGCATACCTTCATGGAAGACTATGTGGACGATCTATTGGCCAAATCATACACCAGATAAGGACACTTAGAGATCCTGGACAAAATCTTTGCCATACTGGAGAAGTTCAATGTACGACTGAATCCAAAGAAATGTGTGTTTGGGGTGACTTCAGCCAAACTCTTGGGATATATAGTTTCAGAAAAAGGCATTGAGGTAGACCCGGCAAAAGTTAAAGCTATCATGGAGATGTTGCCACCCAAAAACATTAGCCAGCTACAATCTCTGCAAGGGAGATTCCAATCAATCCAGAGATTTATTTCACAACTGGCATACAAGACCCATCCTTTCACTCACTTGCTACACAAAAATGTTTCTTTCCGATGGGATGAGAAATGTGAAGAGGCCTTTAACCAATTAAAACCATATCTAATGAGTTTGTCTGTCTTAATACCACCAGTAGAAGGAAATCCACTCTTATTACACATTGCAACAACTGAGATATCATTGGGAGCCTTGTTAGCATGAGAGGATTCAATAGGGAAAGAAAGAGCAATTTATTACATCAACAGGACACTAAATGGCTATGAAATCAATTATACATCCATTGAAAATGATTGTTTAGCAGTAGTGTTTTCCACCCAACAACTACGACACTACATGCTAACTCATACCATCAAGTTAATAGCCAAAATAGATCCACTAAAATACGTCCTCAGCAAAGCTAATCTAACTAGAAGGCTAGCCAAGTGGGTTATGATACTAAGTGAATTTTACATCCAATATGTAGATAGGAAAGAAATAAAAGGACAAGAAATCACAGACCAAATGGATGAAGCACCTCTACCAGATGATTATCCTGTACACATTGAGTTCCTAGACGTTGATGTTCTCACCTTGACTGCACAACAGTGGACATTATACTTTGACAGATCATACACACAACATGGATCAGGGGTCAAAATCCTATTTGTCACACCACAAGGACATATCATTCTAAAATCATATAGATTGATGTTCCCTTGTACCAACAACATGGCGGAGTATGAAGCATTAATCATTGGCATTAAAACAGTTGTAGAATGGAAAATCCCAAAATTGCAAGTCTACGGAGACTCTCAATTGATCATTAATCAAGTGAATGATGATTATCAGACAAAGCATGAAAAACTGATGCCCTACAAAAGAATGATTGATGATTTTAAGAGATACTTTGTCAATATCAAATTTGAGAAGATTTCTAGAGTGGATAATAAAGTTGTCAATGTCATGGCCACTATTGCTTCCTTATTGCAAATTCCAGAGAAAAGAAGTCATTATGATTTCATGGTGGAATAACTACTTACCTCTGCCTATGACAATACTGGGTCCCAAGTTATATGTCACCTGGTTGATGTCGATACCTCAATCTCTAGTGAAATTTATACCTATCTAAAAGATAACACCCTTCCACCTAACCTATCCCAAAACCAAAAATGAAACTTCATTCACCAAGTCGCCCAACATACTCTTATCACGGATGTAATTTACCAATGAGGGCTTGATGGAACTCTTCTCTGATGTCTGGAACGCTATGAGTTTGAAACGACTTTACGAGAAGTTCATGAGGGTATTTGTGGAACTCATTCAAGGGGTTTAGCCTTAGCCAAGAAACTGCTCCGTTTAGGGTATTACTGGACAAACATAGAGAAGGAGTCTTTCCAGTTAGTCAAGAAATGCCAAAATTTTTGGATTCATGGAAACCTCATCCATGCACCAACACAAGAGCTTCAACCATTTGCATCAACATGGCCCTTCTGTCAATGGGGATTGGATCTTGTAGGAAAAATTCACCCACTTTCATCAAATGGACACAAGTTTATCATCACAGCCACATAATACTTCACGAAGTGGATTGAAGTTGTTCCCCTAATCACCATCACAGGAAAGAAAATTCCATCCTTCATCCTCAACTACATCATCTGTACGTACAGCATCCCTCAATCCATTGTCACTAACAATGGAAGACCGTTTAAAAATCAAGACATGCAAGAATTGTGTGAGAAGTTCAATATCCAGCATTGCTTCTCTACACCATATTACCCTTAAGGAAACGGTCAAGCAGAGGCCTCCAATAAAACTATTTTTAAAATCATGAAGAAAACGGTCAACGATGTTGGACGTGATTGGAACATCCAATTAAACCTTGCTCTGTGGGCGTACCGAACCCATATCCGCACACCAACAGGAGCCACATGTATGCTCTTGTATATGGATCTGAGGCCATTGTCCCCATTGAGGTTGAATTACCATCACTCTATGTGTCATTGAAGGGTATCATTTCTAATGAGGATTACCGAGTATCTAGATTGCAAGAATTGGAATTATTGGATGAACGACATCAACATGCAACGAACCACCTGAAAGCCTACCAGCAACGAATGTCTAGAAGCTATAATCATAAGGTCAAACCCAAAAAATTTCAAGTTGGTGACTTGGTATTGAAGGAGAACCCATGCAATCAACAGGATAGGGAGAAGAAAGGAAAGTTTGAACCAAACTGGTTGGGTCCCTTTATCATTGTGTCATTCTATGGATCAGGAGCATACTAGCTATCCACGCCATAAGGAGACCTATTTGAAGAGCCTATGAACAACCTCCATCTCAAGAAATTCTATACATGATTCATTTAATGCACCATAAAAGTCTTGAAGAAATCCAAAAAAATTAGAAAAGGTCCTAAAGAAATCCAAAATAATCAGAAAAGGTCCTAAGAAATCCAAAAAAAATCAGAAAAGGTCCTAAAAAAATGGTCACCCTGATGAAAACCTGCCAAACAGGCAACTTAGTGATGACAAAAAAATCAAAAAGAGAAAAATACAAAAAATGAGAAAATTGAGAAAAATACAAAACAAAAAAAGTCAAAAAGTCAAAAAATCTAAAAAAAGTGCAATAAAAGCAAGTAGTGATAACCTAGCAACAGGTGCTATTTTTGATGGACCAACTTCTTCCTCTATTGGAATGTGTTTCGATCGTTGGCTCTTTGCTATCGCATCCACATCTATCATTTGAGCCTCATGTACATATTCAAGTGTCACGATCGTGCCTCACCTTTGCTTGGTGATCGTTGTACATATCCATAATAAATTGGTTTTTTTCCGCTGGGGGGAAAATCCTGAACTCACTAGGGGAATCTATCTTTGAGCTTAAAATGACAGACAAACAATAGTATGACAACCTGATAAAAACACAATGATCAAGTGAACTACAACGTTGAACATCAATCATAATCACAAAACCAACCATTTGAACCAACAACAACAAGATCAATCAAGACAAATCTCATTTGGTGGCCATCTTGAATCAAGGTTTTATCACTTTAGCACGAGTGTTCAAATTATTTGCATCATAATTGTTGTTATCATTTCTCTGGAGCAACTCAAGGATGTCAAGAACTAGAGGAGCTATGATCAAGAATGATATTTTTTTGTGTCTATTGTTTGTGAGTTGATCATTATTACTAAGTGAATCGTCGTGGGACGTGCTCTACAAAGTATCACTGATGAAATTTTGGATTTGCATAGGAAAATGATTAACTCTTTTCTGTTTACGCAAGAAATGCTCAAGTCATCTCGGTCCACTTATACCTAGATGCTTGTGTTAACTTGCACTATCAAACGTCATGAAAGAAGTACTCAGGTCATCATGGTCTA
>VDFB02004854.1:0-24833 GCA_007258455.2 Sequoia sempervirens | reverse complement strand
TGGTAGCACAATCTAAGTATTCACCTAGATTATAAAACTTCATAAATAAAACTAATAAAATTGGCATGATTTATAAGGCAAAATAACTAAAGAAAGGCATTTTCTTGAAAAACTCATAAATCATGGTGCAAAACTTCCCCCTAACTTTGAATTGTCAAAGTGGGAGATATTGTGATACAACAAGCCTTGGAACGATCTTTGGAGAATTCATGGGGTAGTTTCCATTCACAAGACTCTATCTTTGGTGGTAGCATATTGTTTCAACTTCCACATATTCAACCTCCTCCACCTTTATTACCTTTCAATCCCATCACAATTTTGATTCATAATTTGATTAAAACTTCTCAAATCCAACTTAGCATACATGCCATTCCCACTCAACCATCTATACCATGTATTATATCTCACATTTATAGTTCCACTCCTTTTACTATTCCATCTTTTTTTCCTATAACACCTTTCCAACCCTTTTTTGCATCCCATGTCATTGCTTCATCTTATATTCCTCAGCCATCCTCTTCATACATCAATCCACCTCTTTCTTATTGCATCCCTCGACCATCCTCCACTTGTATTCCCCAACCTTCTTATTTCATCCCAACACCATCTTCCATTTACATCCCTCATGCCCCCCTCCTCCTATATATCACAATTTTTTGTATTGTAAATTCCTCAAACATCACATATACCGAACACATCATATTTATGTGTCAAACAACCAAATCATATTCCACTTCTTGTGTCATCTCCTACTAATAAATTTCACCACCATCCAACCCCCAACCTCATTTCCAATAGTATGTTATGAAACCAAGTGCATCTCTCAACATGATAGGACTAATGTCAACATCATGTTATCATCAAGAATGGGAAGGCATGAAACTTGACCTAAAAAATTTACAAGAAGGCACTAGTCACAAAGAAACATTATGAGTTTTCAGACTTGTTCCCATTTCCATTTGATAGATCCATGTTAATGGTACCTTTTCCCTAACATTTTTAAATACCAAAGCTTGAAAAATACAATGGGAAAGGTGGCCCTTGATACCATGTTAAATAATTCTTCATGGCATTACAAGAGGTTGCATATGATGATCAATACCTCCTTTATTTATTTTCTTGTAGCTTAGGTGGACAAGCCTTGGAATTGTTCATGCACCTACCCTAAATGGATAATCCTTAGAACATGGTTCATGTACCTACCCTAAGGTTTCGTATCATCCTTTGCAAACTTATTTGAATTTTTTTTTCTCATTTCTTCTATAATTTTGAACATGACGTCACCATGCTAGATCTTGTAATGATAAAAAAATGTAATCATGAGAGTTTTGTGGCATATTTACAATGATTAAGAGGACTTGATAGTCATTTTCCTTGGACCATGCTTGAAAAACAACTTGTAAACATTTTCATCCAAAATTTGAACCAAAAGATGTCATTTCACTACGAGTACATTATTCTTCCACATTTGATGAGACAATAGAAAATAGGGAAACCATTGAAAAGGACCTTACAGCCAAAGGCTTAGTCAATATTTTAAAGGAAAACAATGATAAACAATCCAATGAAAATCCACAATTTTGGGATAAAAAAATTTATATACAACAACCACACATCAAATGCCAATAAATATACAAACACCTAACATGGCACCCACATACTTAAATTATTCCCTCAAATCAACCAAAACAAACTCCCCAAAACAATCCCAAACAAAAATTTACTAGCCTTGGGGAATCAAGGGATGTTGTGTTCAAGAAACTCATGCAAGAAAACATGGTCACATTTCCAATGACATAACCTTTTGATGGATCTAAGTTGAAAACATCATAGTACAAAGAGAATAAATATTGGGATTACCATAGGATTAAATGTCATGTCATAAGTAAATATATGAAGCTCAAGAATTATATCTAGGATCTCATTGAATGTAGAGATATAAAGATAGAGGGATCTTCATCCACCTCACATAATACTCAATTAGGAATACACCAAGATCCACTCCCAAATAATTCCCAAGGAAATCCATCTCCATCCACTAATTCCAACCAGGGAGGTACCTAAAATAACTGCACTAACCATTTTAGTGGCAATAAGGTCCCCCATAACTATGATAACATTATGGGATATATCTTTCAATTTTCCTTGCAAGTTGAAATTTTTAAAATCAAGGCCAAAGACCCTAAGTGTGCTATCACTACTAGACATGGAAAGGTTATTGTCCCAAGACCATCTACTTCATCCTAAACTCTTAAAACATCTCGAGAAAACTAAAATGTAAATATCCATCTTGGAATTCCTCAAATCATCCCCCATCCATAGAGATATTTGGATTGAGCTTTACAAGAATCAAAGTTCCCCAATGACAGTGATCCTAAACAATTCCAAGCACTTGATATATTTTTTCCACTTGCCAACTTGCATTTATAAAAAAATACATGCATGCAATTGACCCATCCCATAATAAATTTATTCACATTGAATTCTTTATATCAAAACACAAGGTGAAACAAGTCTTGTCTAGTCATTTGGCTTTGCCTTAAATTTATGCAACTTAAATTTTATAAAATAGTTGGAATATTTGGTTGCAAGTTCAAAACCTCAAGTCATTACCATCAAAGCATATGAAAATGTAAAATGAGATTCAAAAGTTATTGTAGACACCTAACATTTGACCTTATCCAACCACACCTAATTTTAGCCTATCCTTCCATTAATTAAATAAATAATATTTACTAATTTATTTAATTTATCTCATCTTCTCCTAGCCAATTAATTAAATAAATATTCATTATTTATTTATTTAATTTATCTATTATCTTTATCCCTAAATCCTCCAACTAAATTAATTAATTAATTTAGGCTAATTAATGCCCATAACCTTTTCCTCCATTATTTAATTCTACGTTATCTCTTAATCCTTATCTATTTAATCTTATCCATTGATTCTATTCACATGGATCACAATCTAAACCTACCACCATGTGACAAGTGTCCCTTTCACATGACTAAATAAGGCCTTGTCTAGATTCATTGAACCTAGACATTTCCCAAAAGTCAAACTAACTTTCCATCTCAACTATTAATTTCATATCCCACCTCTTAATCCTAGCCATCCACATAAGAATGTTTCCCTAATGCACATCCTAAACCTAGCCCTTATCCCTCATGTGACACTTTTCACATGGCTACAACTATGATCCCAACCCTAATCCTCATTCAATCTTAGTCACACATTACTCAATCCATCTTGGTCCTTGATTTCTCTCATAGAAATTCTATACGTTAGAGGTATCTCATCCCATTTTTATAATCCACTCTTATGCTACCCAAATTTCTATTGAATCATCTTGATTATACTATCATGCAACTGAAATCATAAGCAACCGCATCCAATTATCTATATATCAATATAATACACTTGATATTTATGAGGTTTGCATTTATTTGGTTTGATATAGGCTATATTTGATGCATATTTCAGTTTTTCATTTACATTTAATACAATTTGGAGAATCCGGTGTGAATCATTACATATAACACTTGTCCTTGTGAGTTTTGGTGAGTTTGATCTTGCAAGTGAAGGTCTTACTAAGGGATCTTGAAAATAATTTTTTTATAGGAGTCTTGAATCACAAAAATAACCTTAGAGTCAAGCGTTCAAGAGGGTTGAGAGATGAATTTGATATAAAATTTTCTATATTTTTCTTACAGTCAAATTTTTGAATTTTTTTGGGCCCCTTAAGGCCTATCATACATAAATGTGTATGGCCTAGAACACTAAAAAAGTTTATTTTGTAAATTTGAGGGTAGATATATATTATATATATTGCAAATCATATGTAAGAAATATACTCACAAAATTGTAGAGGAAGTATATACATGTATTAATTCACCATTCACAAGTAGATATGTAATGTATATGGGTTTGTATATGTTACCATATGTGTTACAACCATCATTATATATTTTCTTCATTACTATAACTCACTATGTATGTGCTTAAGGTTTTATGAATATATTCCCACTATATATTCTCTTGCTTTTATGTATATTATGCATATATACAACTTGATTAATTATGTATACACTTACATTCAATGTGTATACACTTGCCCTAGATACCATCAAATTGCAATGACTCAAGCAAGGGACACTTGAGGTAACAAAAATTATCCTTGTAGTTTAGGTTATTACTAACAATAGAGTAAATTTCATAATTTAAATTTAAAGTGAATTATTCAAGTAGTAATTAATCGGTACCATAATTATCTTAAGTAGTTGCAATATAGTTGAGTTGTTAGTAATTTTCTTCATATATGAGCTTTTACCCATAGCAATTTTTATTCAATTAGGTTTTCTCTAGATAGAATTATTTTCAATTAAGTTTCTTTCAGATGAAGTTTCTTTTGTTAACTTTGTTATATATAAACGATTAGGAAAAACTTATAATTCTTAGTTGCACATAAAATGGCAACATCATCCAATAAATTATGATTTCCTGGTTGATAAATTAAATGTAGTCCACTTAGGTCAGTGAATTTATTAACAAGGGATATGCTGGTATGGTGAGTTGTATGCATGCATTTCCTACATCAATCAATTGAACATTGATGGAGCTAGACAACTCCCCCCTTTTCATGATACTTTCTTTTCTCTATTAAATGACTATGGTTGAGTTCTATTATCATATTTTGTTGACCTTCTTTGTATGACTTCCTTCCATGACTATAATTTTGATCCTTTGTCTCTTTACTATACACTATACTTTTCATGATTCATACCTATAGGCCTCTATTATTTGTCTTTATTGTCTACCCTATATGATGTTTTTAAGGATTAAGTTTCTTTTCTTTAATAGGCCTTGTCATGCATTCGTGAGAAGAGAAGTGTATAGGGTTTTGACAAGGGTTTGATAAATCTTTGAATTTTTTTTGACAATACAGTATCAATCATTCACCATACAAATAATGAAGATCTTGATAGTGAGACCCAAAAAAAATAAAATATCTGTCACACATCATTTACTACACAACTTCAGGATAAGATTTTCTTATTGACAATCACTTGAACCCTTAACATGAATGTCATGGGGTCTTCATACTACCTTCTACTATGAAAATCTCATGAGACTTTCATAGATGCATTTCTTAAATAGATTCAAGAGAAGGTTGCCATTTTTTACACTCTACATTAATAATTATATTTCTTCATATCAATGAGAAAGTTTCAATAAACAGTATAGACTTCTTAATATGCATGAAACTACACTAAAACTACATCTTGAAGGATTTTAAACATGTGGTCACAAACCCATGGAACTTATCTAATGTCATGCAATATGATCCTTTATTATATTCTCCTTATGCTAGCTCTAATTAAGAATTTTTCAACTCTCCTGCAATGTGGGGTTTCAACTTCATACAAGGCAACACAAATAGCTTCCACATCAAACATGGAGGCACCTTCATTCAAACACACATAAATGCTCAACTTCCTTAACCATGTGCCCTAAAAATAACCTCAAAAGAGACTCAACATGAAATTTTAGCATAGACTTAGAAAAATGAAATTTTCCTTTTTTCCTAAGTTTTTAACTTTGAAGCCTAGGATTCCCCAAATTTTTGATTTTATGACACATGATTTAAAATAGTTATGCCTTAACACACCCTTCAATATTTTTTATGCTTTAAGGTTGGAAATAGGCTAACATTTACCACATGTGGAGGAATCTTGGAGTATTTGGTTGAGGTGTTACTTATGTTTTTTCAATTTAGTATGTGATCCTTGTTTTACATGATGGTTTGATAGGATGGTTATTATTATGTCATGATGTAATCTTGAATGCTAGATTAGAATTTTGACATGATACAAGTGCTATTAGGAGCATTATATGTTCATTAGAGCATGTGGTCTTCCTTTGAGGATATGTGAGATCATGATTTGTTCCTAATTCTCAATATTGGAGCTTTGACATTGATCTAGATAGTTTAGTTGGTATTGATTAAATTGGTCATTTTCTTGGGAGCTTCATGAAAGTGTTGTGTTATATTTGGACTTTAGCATGGATTGATCATTAAAGGTGAACATGGATACTTGGAGACTTGGGTGAGGCTTAGAGATCTCTTGGGATTATAGACATATGCTGAGATGGATACTCTTTGATGATATTTAAGTAGGAAATATTGAGGAGCCCTCACTTGGATATGGATGCAAGTTCATGATGGACTATCGAGGAGATTGTTCTTAGAGTGAATCATGATAATTTGTTTATCCTAGAGGATAATTCTCATTCCCACTCTTGGTCTACTTGACAATATTCATCTGAGAGGTATTGCCCATTCTTGTTTTTAGATGCATTATGCTTCATAATTTGTCTTCTCATCGATATTAATCTTGAGCTATGATTAGACTAGTTCTTGAGGATTCATTAGAGGGATAATTGGAATGTTTATCTCCTTGTGCATATGAGTTCATTTATGATGTCATCCATTGATGAGGATTTTCTGATATTTTTTTAAGCTTATTCCTTTTTTTAATGTATTATTTGGTTTGAGATGCATATATCTTGGTTATGGTTAGATGTGGATAATTATATTATATTTGGGGTATAATTAAGGAGATAATACTTATCATAGATAGAGAATTTAGAGGTGTGTGTAGAATGACATGCTACATGCTTTGATTTGCAAGTTCTATCTTTGGTCTTGCTCTTCTTCATAGATTCTTGTATTCACGTGACATTGGAGTTGAGGTTTGTGAGGAGCTATGGTGATCACTATGTTTGTGGTCATGTGTTGTTCATTGTCCTTTGGTGACAACATGGTGCCTTCTTGATCTCTTTCTTTTTTCAAGTGTGGAGAACATGGGAGAGCTATGGAGACTAGTGGTAAGAGTTTTATTGCAACATATTTGTTTGCAAGTTTTTCATATCTTTGTGGATGTTACTTGGGACTAAATGATATTGGCTACACCTTCTATGTGATGATATTGGTGGATCTTTGGATACCTTGATCAGTTTTAGATTTGACATTATTCTAAACATTTTTGTAATGTTGGTAATATTCTTATTATCAATCTTTTATTCCTCTCCTCTTTGTTGATGTAAATATGTATTTTCCCTATCTAGCCTTATCTAGGTCCTATTTACATTGTTAAGTCCACTTAGGTCCTAGGAGGGAATCTTTCTAGTTAGAATTAATTAGGGGGGAATATTTTTAGTTAAGCATTAGTTTTCACTCATCTGTAAATGCCATTTAATGCTTGTGTCTTAGGTCATTTAATGTTGGATCATCTCATTTAATTATGAAACAACCATTTAATGTTGGTACATCATCACACCTTGAATATATAAGCAAGGAATCATATGTACATTATAGTTGAGAAAATTTAGATAGTTCAGTCATTTTAAGTATAATATATCACTACAATCTTAAGTATTGCATATTGGCCATATCTTGCATCCATTGTTGTAATTTCATGTTCTTTCTTTTCCCTCTTGTAGAAGGTTGTTTTTGGTTTTTACAAGTGATCCTAGAGGCTCAAGTCCTTGAGTGACTCTAACATGGTATCAAAGCTTCATAATTACAAAACCCCTTCTCACATTTGAGGCTTATTCAAGGGTGATCCCACAATACTGGTTTACAATTTTTGGCCAAACTGGACAATGAACTGATTTTTTCTAACTAAATTTTCACTTACGGGCACCTACAACGGCTAAACCATGAGGAATTTGAAGATAATGCAAACTAATGATTTGTGAAATTTTCTCTGGAGATTATAAATATATTTTTTTCAAAAATTTTGGAATCAAATTTCACTTCTTTTTCCATCTCCTTTGAAAACTAGTTTTTTTTAGCAAACACCATTTTTAAGGAGTGACACTCACTGTATAACACATAACATTTTTCCATGGAGGATAATTTTTTTTTTTTAATTTAGATTTGTAACTATGATATCTAGTGCTTCCAATTGGTTTTATAGTGTTTTATTGAATATTTTTTTCTTAATCAAGTTTCAAAGTCAAACCAATTATAATTCAAACTTAGGCAAATCATATAACACAACATTTTTTGTATGTACCGAAATTCAATTTTTTTTTGTTGGATCAAGGACTTCAATATCTAGTGCACTCATATTTTTTATTTTTTTTTATAATCATCTATTTTTCCACATGTGCAGAACATAGAGCTTGATTTTGGTGAAAAACCTATATTCACAAGAAATAAAAAATAAATATAATAATAAAATTAAATTTATTTAAAATTATACTTTTTGGGAAGCTTATAATAAGGACTACATACTTACAAAAATTAAATTTTAAATGAATTCATTTGATCCCCCAAAAGGTAAATCAAAAGTGGTTTTTATTAACATTTTGATAGGTATAAAGGAGACTCTGTTATAGGTATGGTTTAAAACTAGCATGGCTCTATCCAAGGGGGTTTGATCTAAGGTAGTTTGGTCAAACCATCTTCAATTGGAATGCTTTAAATGGAACTTTTTAAGGCTTAAATCATTGCATTTTCTAAAAATATGTGATTTTAGTAAAAATCAAAATCTCCCAAAATTGTAAACCAGCTTTGTGGGATCAGCCTCAAGTTTGAGCTACTACAAGGTTGCAAATCTTGTTGGATCTTGAAAATTTGAGTATGCTTTTCTCTTGCATCATATGGTGACCTAGAGAATTAGAAAAACTTAATAGAAATACCAGATTTGGGCCTTTTTCTTTGTGGATTTATATATTTAGGTTCATTTTGGAGCATTTTGGGTCAAAATAAATCCTTCCATTAAATTTAGGAGGCCCAAAAACCCTCATTTTCATATATAATACTTCATACTTTTGTGTAAGAAAATATTTAACTTTGTTTTGTGCGACTATCTTAAATTTGATGGCCAAATGACCATCAAAACACTATGTTAAATTTGATGGTCAAATGAACATCACTAGACATTGTGTTAAATTTTACAAGCAAATGACCATCAACAAGTCACCTCCAATTTGCCCCTCTCTCCATCAGTTTTGATTTTGGAGTCCAACTTTGAAATGGCATATCTTGGTTATACGAGATCCTTTTTTCAAGCATTTTTTTTATTTGGGGTAGAATTTCATGATCTTCATAGTGGTGCGATTGGTTTTTTATTTTGGTGCTTGAATTTTTTAGAAAGTGTAGATTTTTGGAGCTGTTGTTGAGTTGTTCTCATTTTGGGAACTTATGAAGCTCTGTTCTCACTCATATGGTAATATCTTTTACTAACTTTTTTAAAGTGCATAATTTTTAATTTTATTTGTAGTGGTGTGATCATATTGATCTCATTTTATGTAAAAAATTCACTTTGAGCTTGTGGCCAAATTTGTCATATGTAAGCACTAAGATCAAGTCTAGTTTGTTATTTTTAGCATCTAGCACCTATAATAAAACTAAATATAAAGTTAAATATCATATATTTTTGGGGGGATTCTTTATTGAGTGATTTGGGGAGTCTCTTGGTGCATTGTTTGATTTTTTTCTTGTGCTCTTTTCATTTTCATGGATCATTCTAAGGCTCCTTTGCTAATGTCATATAACTATTTTACATGACATCAACATGCATGGAGTTTACTAATAAATGGAGGTCACTCTCTATATGTTGAAAATAAGGTACTCAAACCTATAGATGATGAAGAAAAGATAAAATGGATGATTGAACATACCAAAGCTCTTGGATTCCTTCATAAACTAGTTTCTCAAGATTTATTATTCCAAATTGAATCATGCAAGAATTATCAAGAGACTTGGGACAAAATGAAAACATTATATGGTTCTATAGATGAAGCTAAAGGCTATCAACTTGATAATGAATTAATGAGCCTTGATCCTAAGAACTTTGACAACATTCGAGACTACATCACTAAGATTAATGATCTAAAAGAGCAATGTAAAGCATGTGAAATTGATAAGAAGGACATTCAATTGGTCTACAATTCATTGAACAAGGTCTTAGTTATGCTACTTTTGTTTCTAGCTTTCATACTAATAGGTTGAATATGGGGTTTGCATATACTACACCTTCATTTGCATCATTTTCTGAGATTTTGCTACATGAGTAACAAAATCTTATCTCAATGGGCCTCATAAAGTCTTCTATATCTTAGGCATTTTTGGCTAGTCAAATGAAAGAATCAGATAATATTGATAAGAAATAAATCAAAGAACAATCCACATTCAAATCAACCAAAGAATAAATCATCTTCCTTGGATAAATCATCTAAGAAGGAGAGGTCTACTTTTTCATATTGCAAGAAACTTGGGCATGATGAACATTCTTGTTACAAGAAGCATATTGATGAGTTGAAACATCTTCTCAAAAAGAATCAAATTGATTTTCCTTCTAGAATGTTTGAGTCACATTCTTCTTCTTCTTCTTCTTCAAAATAGTCTAAAAAGGAAAAACATCAGACTACATGTAAAGCTCTTTGTGATTTTTTTGGTCATGGATCAGGGAGATGGCTTCTAGATTTAGAAGCATCTCATCATATGGCATCTTCATAGTCTATATTCTCTTCTTTTGAGTCTTGTACCATGTCTCTTATTTTGATGGGAAATAATACATACATGAGTGTACTTGGGAAGGGGTCTATCGGCTTTGGGGAAAACACTTTCTAGGATGTTTTGTGTGTTCCTCATTTGAAGAACAATCTCCTTTCCATATATCTAATTACACATGGTGGAGATGGGAGGACTATGGAGTTCACTCTTGATTTAGTTATCATTCAAGGCTTGGAGAGTATAGAGATTATTGCTACTAAGATGGTTGATCATTCATCTCATTTATATACCTTTGCAAATTTTGCTTCTAAAGGTGACATTGTTCCTTCGACTGTTGATCAAAATTCTAGTGTGAATCATGATTTAGAGGAAACATTTGGCTTCTTGAACTTGGGTGTTCTCACATCCAATCTCTTTCTTGAGACTTTCATTTCATCTCCTCCATATTCTATTACATTTGATGATGCTCATATTGGCACAGGTTTGGCCTTTGGTGATTCAGTGTCGCAGGATTTTCATCATCTTCCAGCTACATCTACCTAGGATGCATACTTGATAAACATTGGTGGGTTGTTTGTTGAGTTCCACATTTCAAATTTGGGAGACACTATTGATTGCATACATCTTCTCTTTGATGGAGAAAATTCTTCTTTAGTTGTTGCAAGGGAATTCTCTGACCCTCTTGTTCATTCTCTACATGATCACTCTCTGTAGCTTGATATGAGTGTGGATACTTTTGAACAACATTTGGATGAGGCTTCTTCAGAGGAGGCATCTTTGTCTTTGGAGTGTGTTCTACATTCGTCTCTTAGAGATTCTGGATTGACATATTCATATGTGTGGCTTAGAATTCCTATTTGGATTTTATCAACTTTTGACATCAACATGGAGACACTAGATAATCATTCAAAGACATCACATATCATTCTTCTTCCCACATTTTCCTTTCCGAAATGGGAAGACATCCTACATATCATCATGGTTTTGTTTCTTGCTAAGGGGAGGAATGTTGTTCGATGAGATTGGATCATCTTTAACATTGAATGTCAAGCTTCTACCATTGCAAGATACTCACTATTGAGGGGGGATTGCATGGTATCTCTTCTTCTCTCTTATGGGTGGGGGGGGTTGTTTTCCTTGAATGCAGTTTTATCCCTCGCATGCATCATTGAGAGTATTTTTATATTTCACCTCTTTTGAGGAGGAGTTTTGTCCCACTAGGTTTTCTCCATTTGTGAGAGATTGCATTACATGTGTACATGGGTACCTAACATGGCCTTATAGCCAAGACCCAACCTTGCATTTTTGCATAATAATCAACTCCCCAAGTTGTACTTGAGGGGGGTGCTGGTTCTTGTTTTTCCCTCTTGTAGAAGGTTGTTTTTGGGTTTTATAGGTCTTGGAGACTTGAGTTCTTGAATTACTCTAACACTCTTTTATAACTATAAGGTCCTTTTTCTATTTTTCTTTCCACTTTAATTTGATTTTAATCTTGTTTTCTTTCTTTTGTTTGTAACACAAATATACAATTTTAAATCGTTTTAAACAAAAATTGATAAAGATAAATATAAAAAATATTATTTAATTTTTTTAATTATGTATATTAGCTATTATAAAATTATCCCATCCCTTCAGACATGAATAGGAGATCTCTCCCTTGACTCTAAATTCAATTGATTTAATTATAATTATCCATTAAAAATTACAAAATTCTCCTATTAAAAAGTAATAATTTCTATTCATTTTAAATCAATTTATTCTTTAAATTTGTTTTATTGTGTGTGTGTACGAAGAGAGTAAACTTAAAATTTATTATGATTATTATTTTATTTTTATAGGTTAATTTTCATAATTATTTTGAAGCTTATACATAAAATTATATTTTTTAGAAGAGAGGGGTTGTGAAAGGATGAGGAAATCAACATGAATATACTCACACAAAAAAATAATTCTAGTTATTTATAGTTAGAGCTTTGAGATACATTGTCTTCCACAATTGTGTCTTTTTCCTCTCCTTCGACTTATAGGGCTACAAAATGTTGAAGGATTCTTTCCTTTAAAAGGGGCAATAGCCCATTCCTCTTTTTATTCCTTTCAAGTACGCCATTTTGAATTGCAGACAAAAGGTGAAAATTTCTTTTTGAGCTCTTCAACAAACCCCATACTTTGAAGCTTCAAAGTTGAACAATACTCACCTTGAGAGTCTCAATTGCTCTTGATTCTTCCTAATATAATCACATTGAACATCTTAATAATATAAATGCTCATAATAGTAAATTAATAAGCTTAAGGATCAAAGAAAATAATTTTCTTTTGAAAGATTTTTTTTATCAAACCCACAAAATCATTGTATAATTGTTTGAAACAGGAGTACATTTTTTTTTTTCTTTGTTTCTTTGTTTCTTTTTTTCTTTTCTTTTAGGAGTACATATCTTAGGCTAAAACTTCTTTGAGACTCAAAGACTAAAGAATATCCATTTTACCAAAAATACCTAGAACACAATTCAACCCTTATCTTTTGTTTATTGAGACTTCTTATGGGCGAAGGATCTCACCCGCAGGGGACTAGTCTCGTCCCAGGTACCCAAAATATGAACTGCAAGCTGGTGGACAGGGGGACTAGTCGCATGAACACCCCTATTGTATAAAAAAAAAATTGTAAAAAAAAAGGTACCATCATCCTTATCAATTATACTCAACCAAAATAACTTTTTAATTAAAAAACATTCCCTACCCCATTTCACATTAATCATCAATAAATAATCGAGATAGCCATACCAACTTCAAAAGAATCGAATATGGAATATGTTCAACGTCGTGGGGTAGGCACACATTTTGAAAAGCTTTAAAGCAGGCAATCACCGTTACTTTTGACAAGCATAGAATAACATCCACGTTGTAGACTGGTGACACATTTCCTAAAAGCTATAAAGACATGCAATAACTGTTATTATTATATAAATTAGGAGGAGCTGAATTTGACAGTCTCATGTTGTGATCTAAATAGTAATTATGATACATAAATTTAGATAGATAGTTAACATATTGGCTGATATTTTTAGACATCTGTTTCTTTCTATAATTTTTCAATTGTAGAAAAGATAAAATCTATGTAAGAGATGAGATCTGTAAAACCCACTCACAGTTCAAATGGTTAGAGCCTAAGATATGAGAAATCAGATCCAAGCTGTTCCCTATGTCAAATAAAACCAAAACAAGTCTGCACTATAATCTATTCTAAAGACCAGATTTAAACAACCTAATGCATATAATATAAATTCAAATTCAGATCAGAACGAGCTTAACGGGAAGGAATCTTCAACACTAAAGATTGAGCTGACATTTAGAGGTAATTGCTTTCAAGATCTAGAGATTACTTTCTAGCAGTAAGCAACTGTAAAATTTATTGAAATCCAAAGTTCTCACAACACTGTTTTCATGCAAAAAGATAACTGCAATGGATCGAAATTCACACCAACACTAAAAAGATATTTCCTATATCGAAGACTATTTTTCAGTAGTCATCACCACCATCGTAATCATCATAACCACCCTGATCAGCATAATCATCCTCAACCTTCTCTGCAACATCATCAGTAATCTTATCCTCCACATATTCAGCTCCCTCAGCCAGAGCCAAGCCACCCAAAACCCCTGCCACAGCTCCCACCGCCAAACCAGTCCCAACTCCGAACTTACTGCTCTTGGGCTTCTGAGTCTCGCCATAAGCAGGCCCACTGCCATAACCAGAAGAACCCCCATAAGAAACCGGGGCCTCTTGTGGATAAGGGTTCCCATAAGGTCCACTAGGGTACCCTGAAGGAGGGTTAGCAGCATAAGGGTATTGCTGCGGAGGAGGGTTAGAAGCATATGGGTATTGCTGGTATGCATAAGGGGCAGGAGCATAATTTGAAGGGGCATAGTCTCTTGTGCCGTAGGGCTGCGGGTAAGGGTACTGCTGCTCCGGCCATCGTCTTTCCCTGAGGCAGACGGCGATCTCGAGCTTACCCTGCGGGCGGCCGGACGGGCGCTTCAATTTGAGGGTCCGTTCTTGCCTCTGGTCAAAGCCCACTTCGTCCAGGATTTCTGAGAGTCGAACCCTGGCGGTTCCGATTAGGGGTTTGGTCAGCTCGGAGGCCTTTTCATGGACAATATCGATCGTCAGCTCGGCGTCCTGCAGCGGCCTTGTGACAGGGATGGTGAGCTTCTCGTTCCATGAGGGCTTCGTGTCGCCCTCCTGGTCGACCTGAGTCGAAACCTTGTTGTCCGGGTCGACCCACGCCACGGCATACGAACGCAGATCGCCGTAACGCCAGTTCACATTTTTCAGATCTTTTGCAGAGATGACTGTGAGATCCACATCTACAGGCCTTGGGCGTCCTGCCATTCTCAATTCGGGAATTTGAATAAGCTTCTCTGTGAGGGCCTTTCACAAGAACAAATGTGCGGCTAATGACTTAATTTATATTGCAGGCCTTTCGGATCTAGCCTTTGAATCAATTCCTTCCTTGAGGAATTTTCTAGTAGTCGTTCGGTTAAGATATCTTTATCATTACGTAATTTTCCAGGAAGGTTGCGAACGACAGGCATATGCCGCAATATATTCTACAATTTTCTAGGCTGACAGATTCATTTTTACTGGTTCTTAGTCGGGTTCGATCTTCTATGTATTTCGAATCAAGAAACCAAAATTTGTTTCTTTGTGGGGGGGCTAAAAACATTTTCTGGAATTTTGGCCTACCGCGTTAAATCCGTGTTTGGTAGGATCTAGATTAGCAGCCGTTATCCTATATTTTATAGTTTTGATTTATATAATGTTGAACCGGGGCGAGAAGAAGAACAGGTTACAGAGCCTTCACCAGTACTATTCTTTTTTAACCTTTTGTCTGGATAATACCTGCCGTTTTCGGGAGGGGAGGAGAATTTTAGGTAAAAGTGCGTAACGTGACGCGTGGCAGGTGGAAGTTCCAGATAAAGTAAGTACCATGGGATTGGCGAATGGCGTGGATTACGTTTCCACTTCATTTGTGCTTTGTGGGGCCCATGTATACCTAAATTATTTTTATATTCTGCGGCTGTTTCTATTGCTCATGAATCAATATTAATAAAAAGTTCCCTCCAACGCAGCGAGGAAGACTTTTTATTGGCCTTCAGAGTTTGCATGTGTTGTTTCATTGGTTTCCTCTCATCACGTAAGGATTTAGATGTAACTTCATTAGTAATGGGTGTTTATTAGCATATGTAATGTGTGCTGACCTGGAATTTGATGGTCATCTTTGTTTGCCATGAGTTTTTTGTTTTTTATGAAAACAATCAGATTATAGATGTCATAGTTGTCTTTATATAATGGATCAAATTTAAATAAGCATATATCTAATTCAAAGTCATACTTTGGCTAAGTTGTCGCATTCGTAAACATAAATCTAATTTAAAAGTCATACTTTGGCTAAGTAGTCATATACATAAATATACATCCAATCCAAAAATCGACTCTGGCTAAGTAGCCACATACATAAGTATACATCTAATCCAAAAGTTGTACTTCGACTACGTAGCCACATGTAGGAGGATCCCATCAACCAAAGTAACCCAGATCATGAATTTTTTAAACTTTTGATCATTTAAAAAATATATTAAATTTATAATATATATATAGTAAATAATTTATTTATTATTTAAAATTGTATCATTATTTATAATAAATATTATTTATATTAAATTTATTATATATATATATATATATATATACAATTTATTTATATTTAAATTCAAATTGAGTTTTCCAAAAAAAAACATAAAATTCTTATTATTTTCTTGACTTTGAACACACAAATAAACAAATAATATCAAAGATCAACAATCCTTCTTGACTTTGTATTCTTTCATATTACACTCCATTTCAATTTGTATCACATGTTTTGGGTTCATTTAAAGATACTCTATTAATGCATATGTTTTACAGTGTCAATTTAAAGATGATTTCATTACATCCAATGTATCCAAATCTAACTTTGATTGTCTAACATCTTTGATGATGTTTTCTTTTGAAAATCCTCTTTCACAATTAACAATACTTGTAGAATTGTCAACGCAAATTGTAATAAATTTATCATAGGAGAATAGTTTTTGTGTCAATGTTTAATATATTATGGAAGACTCTACATTCATCTTTCATTTTGAAACCCTCACAAATCAAATGTAATGAAACTAGCAAATATTTTAACATCTATTTGTAAGTTCTACTAACACCAAATATGTATAAAAATATATTGACATTATTTTAAGTGATATTGCAAATATTAGAGAAGCTTAGAACTCTAAAAGGTGAGTGCAGGACCTCTTTGGAACTTGAATGATCATCTTCCATTGCTACTTCTTGGAGCTTTTGTATTTACTCAAAGGAACTTCAATTAGTACTCTTCATTATTCTTGGTTATATGTGTCCTATTTGTTTTTTTTTCCACTTCGTTTCCTTTTTCCATAATTGTGTTCTCTAGTGTTTTTGTATTTGGGCTCTTTTTAGCTAGTTATTTTTTTTTTGTTTTTAGGGTTTGGAGGTCATTGTGATTATGTATTACTTGATTATTGTTTGAATTTGAGCTTGTTTATCCTCTTTTCCTACTTCCTTGTGACTTGCTCACTGATCAATATAATCTTTCTCGGTGGGTGGATATTTCTCAGTTTAGTGGGAGTGACATTAAGCTCATTTAATGTTAATTTTTTCCCTTATTTGGTCAGCTACTCCATTGTACCAGCCGACCTGATGGAGTTCTCAAGTGGTGATAATATTGATGAGCCCCCTGAGGTGAGTAAGAGGGTGCTAGAAGGGTTGAACTCACCCAGTGTCGATGATAACCTTGCTTTTGTTGGTGTCACATCTAAGCCTTAATACAAGAAATCTCTAAGGTCAGATTTTGAGGGTGTTAATCTCCTAGTTTGTGTTGTTTTTTATTCTTGAAGATGGGATATGGATGAGGTCTTAGGCAGTAGAATTGGGAGAAGGAGGCTTCACCGAAGGAGGAGATGACAAAATAGGAGAATATGGTAATTCACCTTCTCTTGCTAAGGTTCTTTTGGTTCCTCCCAACTTGGAGATGCTCCAAGCTATTAAAAGTGAAGAAAATGGACTAAGAAATATTGCTATTTTCTTTGTTTGTTTGGACACTAATTTTTTTCCTTCGAGAAAAAAATTGATGATTGGATTGACAGTGTTTGGGGAATTTTTTGGGGATTTACGTTTATTTTTATAGGATTCTTTAGAATGATTTGTTTGTGGTCTTCTTCAGAAGTCACAGAATGCAAGAAAGGGTTCTTAAGAAATAATTTTGGAATTTGGGCTAATCTATGTTTAGGGTGATTCCATGGTCCTCTAAGGAAAAAGTTGATGAGGTTGTTGCTAAGACAAAGTTTCAAGTTGGCTAGAAATTAAGAATGTTTTGCCACAATTGTGGAAATTTATTTCACACATTCTTAAACCTTTAAGAAATTTTCTACAAGTTGAGGACCTAAGGGTTAGCCTCCCGCACTTGAATGTTAGGGTCCTAATTTCTATTTCTTTGGTTGTTAATATTTTGGATGCAATTTATCTATAGTTAGAAAGTGAATCTATTTTTTGTGAAATAGAGTTTCTTGGTAGTTTGAATTCTTATTTTCTTTATAAGAAAAATGGTCATTTAAGAAAGAATTGTCTTAAAGTTGCCATGACACCTGCAAGGGTTTTTTAAAATAGCTTTGTCGATAATGTTAAAGGTAATTAGAATGGTATTAAAGAAAGGAATGTTTCAAATATGCAATCTTTTTTGTTACTCATATGGATGTTTATAATAGTGTGGATAAAAATGTTGATAGGGGTGGGACTTATTCTTCATCAAATATCAGAACTACAAAGGGAGATGATATTAGTGATAATCTTTCTCTATCTGACCCTTTATTTGATGAGGAATATTCATTATTAAATTTATGGATCCCCTACCTCTAACAATTCTCTACTTAACTTTGGATCAAAAAAAGGATTGAGTTTTTCTAGACACAAGAATGCCCAGTAATTGTCCCTTGAAATTTTAAAGGCCTGTACTAAAGAATTTTGACAAAATCTTGTCTTAGCTTGCTCAGTCAAGAGGAACCTAAAATTAAAGAGGGAAATATAAAGGGAAACAAGTTGAAAGGTCTTGAAATGTTGATCCACATGTATAATGACAATATTAAAATTGTAACTAAAAAATGGAAAGAGGACAAGATTCCTAAATGTATTGGTGGGCTTTCGAAGAACCAAAGGGTAGAAGCTTCTTCAAAATTTCAATGGTTTTTAACATCTACAATTGGAATATTAGGTCTTTGGAATCCCCAAATAGAAAAAATGTTGTTAGTTCCTTTTGTAACAATAGGTTATTTCTTGACTTTCTATTCCTTCAAGAAATCCAATTTGTTGGATTTCAAATGGATTGTGTAATGAAATTTGTTTGGAAAGTTACAAGGGCCTTCTGCACTCATCATGAGAAAGGTAAAGGTGGTGCACTATTATTCTTATTAAACCATTATGGGCTAATTGTTTTGTTCAATGGGGTATCTATCCTTGCAATAGGTTTGTTTGGGCTGCATTATCTAAGTCAACCACAAGTCCTTTGGTGTGCGCTCACTATATACTTTTAATGATTACAAATATAGATATGTGGGTTGTGGAATTGAATGGTCGCCAATCTTCTTAGGGCCCCTTGGCTTATTGTAGGATAATTTAATATGTTGAAGTATTAAGAGGATAAGCTTTGTGGTAAGGATGATCTTTGGAAAGGTAACAAGTTTTTTTCTAATCTAGGATGAAGAGGCCTCTATTTCTTGTTGATCCTCTTGAAAAAAGGAAAGCTAGAAAAAAAGATATTTGGTTTAAATGGTGCAATAACTAGCCTCAAAATAAAATGATTTACTCCTGATTATATGGAATTTATACTAATAATGAATTTTTCTCCTTCAAACATGATAGTAAAGTTTGGGTTGTCTTTGTGTTCCCAACTTCTATGTTTGATCATTCTCCCATTGAGGCCTATGAGGTGGTTGTTTAGATTGGTTTATATTATAAGAAGCCTCATACCTCTTGTTTCAAATTGAATGCCTCTCTTTTAAATGATCATGATTGCTTGAATGGTATTAAAACTGCTATTGAGATATCTAAAAGGTTGAATAAGATTTTTTTTTTTTTCATAGGTTGGAGATTTTAGTTTCCTTGTGGAGGAAAATATTTGATATTGTAGGTAAGAAGAAAGTGGTTGATAACAAGAAGCTTGAATTCTCATAGTAAAAACTCTTAACCTTGTAGGGGGAGCTCTAGAGAAATACATGTGACTTGAAAGTCAAAACTAAATTGGTCAAAACCAAGACCTTACTAAGAAAGATCCATAATTATAAACATCAAGGTACCAAAATAAGAGATGGGATGATTTGGATCCATGAAGTGTTGAAAGAATGAAGAAAGTTGTCATTAATGAATTGTCATTGATGTCAAAATTACATAATGAATGTCAACATTGTATGAAGGATGATTGTAGAAGAGTTATTTTGCAAGAGGGTTTGATTTCCACACAAAAAAAATTCAAGTATTTTTGCTAAGTGTCTAAACCAACAATTTTAATACACAGAGCCCTCTAGTATTTTGTTCCACATTTGTTCGCCTCTTGAGATTTAATTTTGTGATTCTAATATGTTGTTTATGGATGTCAACCGTATCTTCATTCAGTTTCACTTGATTTGGATAAGTGGTTTGTAAGTTGCAAGTAAAAAAGATCGACATATAGGGTTTACACAGTTTTCTATGAAATGGATATGACTTAATTGGTCTGCACTCCTCTACAGATTTGAGTTAGACATTGCAGTTTTGGGAGAATGTTAAGAGGTGTCAAAGCATTGTGTTTTCTAATTGGTGTGACATTTTGAGGTCCATGTGTCTTATGGTGATGAATAACTAGTTGGAGTATTTTTCTTTTAGGTCTTATGCTTGACCGACCTAATGAATGTAAAAGGTTATGAAGATTAAATATGTAATTTGCAAATGTAAGAGGGAGCTATTATAGGTCCATTCTGACCTATATTACATGTTTGGGTGTGAAGGTATTTTGATTTGAATTAGATGCTGACAATGCATGTTTTGTATGTTTTAGGGCTACATCTAATTAGGCTGACAAAGTTGTATGTTTTGAATGCCTCTCTTTTAAAACAAATTGTTGTGGTGGAGTTTGATATATATACAAGGTTGATTCGAGTTTGTGGATATCAAATTTGAATGTGTATGATCTAAATGTAAGCAATGATGCAAAATTTTGTATAGTTGAGTGAATAAGTTGTGAAAGTTGAGAAAAGGTGTGAAAATGTAAAGTAGAGTAGAGATTTGTAATTTGAATTGGATGAAGTCTATTTTAAGTCAGTGTTTTTAGCTTCAAAGGAACTAAATCCAGCACATGGTAGATGCATTTTATATCAGTTCAAATTTTGGTTATGTAGCCACTAACCTTCTTTCTCTCTTTCTTTTCTATGTGAGAAGCGAGTTCACTTGGACAGTGAGTCCACTTGGTAGTGAGCCTTTTTGTAATGGGTAAGTGAACCAAGATGGTTCCAAAAAAGGGAGCTTAAGTGGCCACTTTTTTTTTATTGGGAAATACTAACCTTGGTCATGAAATTGAGGATAGTACACTCAAAATTTTGAGATGGAACAAAAAGAAGGATCGAAGTGCTCCGAGTCTACTTTCTAAACTACTAATTTATTTTGAAAATGGTTGGGATTAAGGGGTCCAAACGAGGGATGTACACAAATTGGTGTTGTTTTTGTCAGAAAAACATAACAACTCTTGTATGACCCTCGTATGGTGAAATTTTTTTTAGTATTTTTAAAATTGCTACAGTCAGAAGTTAGCAAATAGTATGTAGTTTATGCATGATTTTTCTGATAATTTTTAAATGAATATTTTATTTTTTACTAATTTTCAAAGTGGAAGCTTCCTGAAAAATAGAATTTTTGTCCTGCTACCCCTACAGATTTTGGAAACTAATTGATTTTTTTATTTTTTAGATTAAATTTGTAGAATGGAGTCTAGTTTATAAAAATGTAATTTATTTGAAATTTTGATGAACGGTTAATTTATAATGAAAAAAATACCAAATATTTCTTTTTGTCAAAAAAAATTGACATACAAACAAAAGAAATTATTGATGAAAGGCTTAACATTGTTAGAAAGTGAAAAAAATTACATCATTGGATAGCTAAGAGAGAACCTAACATTACCCAAATGTTCAATTTGTTTGATATTGAACCACATGCAATCCCTCTCTCTCTCCCTGCCTCCATCTCTCCCCTCTCTCTCTCACACCCCTCTATCTCCTCCCTACATCTGACTCCCTCCCTCCCCTCTCTACTTCTATCGATCTCTTCTCTATCTCTCTGTATCTCCTTCCCTCTCTACTTATCTTTATCTCCCATCTCTCTCCCTTTACCTACCTCTCCCTCCATCACTTTGTATCTCACCTATGTCTCCCTCCCTACCTCTTTCCCTCTCTACTCTCTATCTCTCCTCTCCCTCCCTCTACCTACATGTCTCTCTCTATTCCTCTCTATCCCTCTCTTCCCCGTCTTTCTCTCTAACTCTCCTCTCTATCTCATAATTCTCTCTCCCTCCCCCTCACTCTCTCCTCTCTATCTCACCACTCTCTCTGGATGTTGCCACAATAGTGGTTTACACTTTCTACGAGATATTGATTTTTTTTTAAATCACATATTTTTAGAAAATATAATGATTTAAGCCTTGAGAATTTTCATATAAAGGATTCTAATTAAAGAGGGTTTGATCAAACCACCTTAGACCAAGCCCCCTTGGATAGAACCCTTCTAGTTTTAAACCATACCTATAACAGAGTCTCTTTTACACCTATTAAAATGCCGATAAAAAACCACTTTTGATTTACCTTTTTTGGGGATCAAATGAATTCATTTAAAATTTATTTTTTGTAAGTATGTAGTCCTTATTATAAGCTTCCAAAAAGGTATAATTTTAATTAAATTAAATTTGATTATTAGATTTTATTTTTTATTTCTTTGTAAATGTATTTCTTTTCTACCAAAAATCAAGCTCTATGTTTTGTACATGTGAAAAATACTATCATTTTAAAAAATAAAATGAGTGCACCTATATTGAAGTCCTTGATCCAACAAAAAATAAATTTTGATTTTGATACATACAAAAAGGTTGTAAGTATAGTTTCTCCTCATGTCCTAGTTCAGAATTACTGGACTTTTGAAACTTGCATTAAGGAAAAATATTCAATAAAACACCTGGGTGTTGTCATAATAGTGGCTTATAATTCCCCGAGAGGAAACTTAATTTTAGTCAAATCACATATTTTAGAAAACTATAATGATTTAATCCTTGAAAAGTTCCATTTAAACAATTCTAATGGAAGAGGGTTTGATCAAACCACCTTAGATCAAACCCCCTTGGATAGAACCCCACTAGTTTTAAAACCATACCTATAAATGCTGCCTCCTTTAAGCACCTATCAAAATGCCTTACAAAAAATCACTTTTGATTTAGGATTTTAAATTAAATGAATTCATTTAAAATTTATTTCAAATGATTACAGCCCCTCAACAAGCTTACCAATGAATATAATTTTAATATGTTTTGTTTTATGTATTTGTTTCTTTTTAAGTTTTATTAAATATAGGTTTATCGAAAATGAATTTCTTTGTTCTTCACATGTGGAAAAATAGAAGATTATCAAAAAAAAAATTGAAAAATATGAGTGCACCAGATATTGAAGTCCTTGATCCAACAAAAAAAAAATTAAAATTTGACATATACAAAAATAGTTACACTTTATACAGTCGCACTGTGTCTGAATTGTAATTCGTTTGAATTTGAAACTTTATTAAGGAAAAAATATTCAATAAAAAACTATCTAACCAAGTGGAAGCACTAGATATCAAAGTTACAAATCTAAATTTGAAAGACTTAGAATTTTATCCTTCATGGAAAAAAAGTTATGCATTATACGGTGTGCGTCACTTTTTAAAAATGTTGTTTTCTCTCTAAAAAATCTATTTTCATGGGAGATGGAAAAGAAGTGCAATTTGATTCCAAAAAATTTGAAAAAATATTTTTAGAATCTATGCATAAAATTTGATGAGACTCTAGTTTTCACCATCTCTACCCTCTCACGCTTTAGCTTATAGGTGCTCGAATGTGAAGATTTAGTTAAAAAAATAATAATTCTCAAAGGTCCAAATTAGCTAAAAAATTGTAAACCACTATTATGGGATCACCCCACTATGAAACCAATTTCAAGCGCTAGATATCATAGTTACAAATCTAAATTTGAAAAAACTAGAATTTTATCCTTCATGAAAAAAAAGTTGTGTTATACGGTGAGAGCCACTCCTTAAAAATGGTGTTTACTGAAAAAATCTACTTTTTAAAGGAGACGGAAAAATAACTGCAATATGATTCCAAATTTTTTTAAAAAATAATATTTAGAATCTACAAAAAATTCTTTAGAAATCTAGTTTGCATCATCTCAAATTCCCATGGTTTAGCCACCATAGGTGTCTTCAAAGTGAAGATTTAGTTAGAAAAATTAGTTTAGTGTCCACTTTGGCCAAAAATTGTAAACTACTATTGTGGGATCACCCCTCTATCTCTCTCTCTCTCTCACACACACACACACACAAACCTCTATCTCCCTCCCTAACACTCCCTCCCTCCCTCCTTTCCTCTCTACTTCTTGGTATCTCTCCTCTCCCTCCCTCTCTAGACCTCACCCTCCCTCCCCTTCTTTTTGTCTCTCCTCCCAATCTCTATCATTGTTGCCCCTTCTCCCTCCCCCCTCTTTCTCTCTCAATTGCTCCTTTTCTCTATCTCACCATTCTCTATCTCTCTCACTCACACACACACACACACCTCTATCTCCCTCCCTACCTCTCCCTCTCTCCCTCCTCTCTCTACTCTATATCTCTCCTCTCTCTTTCCCTCTCTATACCTACCTCTCCCTTCATCACTCTCTCTCTCCATCCCTCTCTACTCTCCATCTCTCCTCTCCCTCCTCTACCTACCTCTCTCTTTGTCTCTCTCCTTCTCTCTATCTCACCATTATCTCTTTACCTACCTCTCACTCCCTCCTCTCTAAATCACCATTCTCTCTCTATCCCACTTTCCCTCCTTCCCTCTCTCTATCTCACCTATCCTTTTCTACCTCTCCCTCCCTCCAACCTCCCTCTCTATCTTTATCTCTCTTTCTCATTCTCTCCTTACCTCTCTACTCTCTATCTCA
>VDFB02004853.1:0-15206 GCA_007258455.2 Sequoia sempervirens | reverse complement strand
GATCAGCCCCCGAGGCCCTAGGATAGGTCTTTAGGTTAGTCTCTCGGTCAAAATCTCAGAAAATCCCAAAAACATTGGAAAACTGAAAATCAAAACATTTGTAAAATCTCAAAAAAATTCCAAAAATAGCCTCAAAACATTGCAAAATTCTAAAAACATCCAAATATTTGAAAAAATCCATCCGCCTCATCTCGCTTGCACCCGCAATAAACACCATTCATAATAAACCGATCATCATCATCAACCTTTGGTGAAACAGTTAGAAACAAGTCTAGCAGGTTAAAAGTAAAACTCAAAAGCGTCAAGTCTCAAGTCTTAGTCAGTACATAAACAAGTTGGTTAGGTCTTTGTGTTGATAGTCCATCATCCAAACAGTCTCATATCAATCATCTGATAACATCATGTTGTAGGATGAATCCTTCCTACAAGGGGCATTTTTTATTAGAAAGAACATTTTGGATAAACGAAATGACGTGCCGCCATCCACTAACATGTCCTAGGATGTATCCTTCCTACAATGGGCATTATCTTTTGGCAATAAGTTTCGGTTCTTATCCTTAAAAGCACATTCCCTTTTGGTTAGCGGTATTGAAGAACATCAACTTGTTTGTGTACTTGGTCTTTTTCTTTTGACTTATCTTATTGCGCTCAGTCCAAGGACCTCTCGATGATATCCGAACGAAGGATTTAGAGAGATAGGAATGGGGCAACGATAATTATTCTTTTGTCTGCTGTGCTTGTTGGACGTTCTTGTAAAATGACTTGGTGAATACTTGCTTTGTTAGATATGTATGGAGGATGTTTTAGATAGCTTGTTGACTATTGCATTGATTGGTTATACCTTTCCGTGTTTTGGTCCGAGATGTTTGAGACTTCTAAAGTGCATCCTAGCAAGGTTTCCGTATGTCAGGTGTGAACAAGAATACTCCTATCTGCTTGTTGAGTCAAAGTCCATCACACTAAGTACAACGCCATCCTGGTCCTTTATACCTTGATGCATCGTGCTTAGGCGTGTTATCAAACATAAAGTAAGTGACCCATTGAAAATCCCAATCCTTGATAAGCAAATCATCATCATCATCTATCATCATCATCTCTAATAAAGTCTCGACCAATCATGGACTTGTTGGATCCTCTTGTCATCATCTCATTTCCACGCTAACATCATGCATCCATCATGCATCCATCTTGCATCCATAAATCATCGATATTTTGCATATCATCTCACATGCATATCATCATAATATAGATCTGTTAGTCTAAGCATCTGCATAAAATCATCCATTGCATAATCATAGCATATCCATCTCATCCATCTCATATCATATCATCATTGAAGTTGTTTAGGATAATATAGATTTGTTATTCTAAGCATCTTAAAATCATCTCATTTGCATCATCATCCATAACCATCCATTTTGAACCTATTTATCGCGAGATCGAACCTCAAATCGAATCTTTTCACTCGATCTCTCGAGGGGGCAATGTACGAGTGTACTTCTTTCCGCTGGGGCATCCGAAAAATCATGAAATTTTTTAATTTCGATCGCGGCAAGTTTATTTTTTGAACCAATGCAACAAGTACATTGCTTCAAAGAGGCAAAATGTAGACATGCAAAATTTACATTATGCATTCGATTGGATTCAGTCAAATTAGATGTCGCATTAGGACCATTCATCAATTAATCAAGTGCATTTTCATCCATTCATTAAATAATCTCAAGGTCATTTATCAAATAAACATTATCATTCAACCTTCATCTTGCATCATCCATTTAATTAAATAAATCAAGACTTCATTTAAATCAAATCCTAAATCATATTCCATCATTTTCTGATTTAAATAAATCAATTATCAAAGTCTTGAAAGTCAAATAATCTAATCAGCATTAAATCAGCATAATCATCATCTAACCCTGATTAAATGTTAATCCCATCCCACTTGCATTATCTAGATATCTCCACTTGCACAATAAATCAATTTTATTGATTTATTAAAACCTCATTTTCCCTCAACATGACAAGTCAAACATGGCATTTATTGTTGTTTTTCTTGTCCCCCTCTCAAAATTTATTGCAAATTTGAATTCAAATTCTCCCTCTCATGGGCACTCTTCCCAAATCTTGCACAACCATTGACCACTCACCATTTGACAAGTGTCATCTTCTCATTAGAGGATCTTTAGTCCCACATTCACCATCTTGGCCAATCTCTCATCAACAAAATCTATAAAAGAAGGCTTAATCCTCATTCATAGGATCCACAATTTTATGCAAGGTTACTCTCTTGGTTTGAGAAATAATCTTGTTTTCATCTCCATTGCACTTCATCATCTTGAGCTTTTTATCAAGGATTGGGAAAGGGTCACTAGCACATGTGACACCAATCCACTATGGAATAGGTAACTTGCTTTTGTTTTCATAATGCTTTAGTATTTCTATTATCATTTGTTGCATTTGGAAGCATTCACAAGGTATTTCATAGGGTCATGTTTGAAGAATTTGTAATTTACTAACCTTGTATGAAGCTTAGTCTTTTGCAGATTTCAAAAACACCACCACAAATACAAAAGAAATTAAAATTAAATCGCATTAAAGAAAAAATTAAAAAGAAAATTAAAAAAAATTAAAAACCCACCTCTGCCCATTGTACTGATAGGTGTGGCATGTCATTCTGCAAACTGGAAAGTTGTACCTACCAGTCTTGGCACCGGCGGGGCTTGGCTCCAGCCAGTGGCTCCCACTAGGAGGTCGGTAACCCGCCATGTGGGTAAATTAAACTTAACTGCCAAATGTTTTTTAATTTTAAAATATATATATATATTAAACCATATTGGATATGTTGTCAAGTCCACCATAGGGGGAGGTTATAAAATTTTTAAAAAGGAGAAATTAAATCATATTTAAACTGGATTTGAAATCCACCACCACAGTCGGCTACACCACTAGTGGACCACTGGCGTGCCACCCAAGCACCACCAGAGAGCTACCTAGAGGTCCTTTTATAGCATTTTTTTTCAAATTTGCATAACTTTTTCCCATGATGTCATATTTTTGACTTCTTATAATTGTTGGAAAGCTGGTTCTAAGTACTACACAATGGTATAGGTTTGGTTCCTCATTTTTTCTATTTTGACATGTTTTTGGAGCTTGGAAGTCATATGTTCTCATTTGCACAGTTTTGGTCATAACTTTTGCATACAAAATCAAATTTTCAATTTTGAAGAGGCATTGGAGAGAATTTGTAGTGTACTACACAGTGGTTCAAATTATTTATCATTTTGAGGAGCAGGATGAGGTTGGTACTTGTTTGATCACTTGTAGGTGCCTAAAATTCAAGGTGTGATTATGTGAGCATCCAAAAGAATCAAGAGGCGAAACCTTGAGGGAGTACATGTTTTTATATGATATTTATGATGGTATAGTTGATTATTGGTTTGGTGCTTCTTGGTATAGGTTTGCAAGTGTATCTTCAGAGTTGTACTTTGATGGTGACAGGTACACAAGTTTTCTTCAATTTTGAGGACATGGTTGGACATGGTTTGAGACTTGGAGTCTTGTATGGGTGATAGTTGAGTTCAGGTACAGTGATGGATATGGTTATGGAGTCGTGGATATGCAAGTACATTTGATGCTTTGGAATGACATGATCATGTATGTGGTGTTTGGTGGTGATATGGTTTGATGTTAGGAGATTGTTCTTATCTTCTTGATGCTTATTTGGTTCCTTAACTATGATAACTCATTTGTGGACATTTTTAGCAGATCATATTTGAGGTTGATTTTGTGTTTGAGTCATTTGGTCTACATGATTATCTTCTTTGATATCTCGGTTTGCTAGTTACTAATGTGATGATGATGTTTGCATGTTTCAATGGTTGGATCTACGAGTTATGCAGTTGTATGGATTGATCACCCTTTCAGTTGCAGTGGGATGACTCAGATATGGACTATCTATATCCACCAGGTTTAATTCATTGTTGTTGCAGATTTCATTAGTTGGCCTTATCTATGGTCATCTATGCATTGGTATGTTGTTTCAGGATTGAGAGGATGGATGATTTGAGTACTTGACTAGTCAGGGTATGGGAATTGTAGCATGTGGTTTGATTATGATTTCATGATAATCTTGTTACATTCATAGGTTATACACTTTCAGTGGGAGCTTTTGACAGTGATGATTTGGCAATGTAGGATTAGTTTGTGATGTATCTTCTTGGCTTAGAGATCTTGGTTTACTTGTATGTTACTGACATTGTAGTTGAGTGTGTGTAGACTTAGATGATCTCCATGGAGAGGAATATTGTCATGATATCATGTGTAGCTCATATCACAGTTCAGTGGGAGTTGTTGGTAGTGACATGGATGCATCATTGGGTATGAGTATCTTCATGTGAGCGGAGATATGTATTCTTGGTTTAGAGTGTTTTGTTATGATGTCATGGTACACTCTTGATTCTAGATTAGAGTTTGGCATATTACATGTTCTCTTGATACCCAGATGTTTGCATTGGTGCATGTGATCTCCTAGGATGAGATGGTTAGATCATGTTGTCATGATAGGTTCCTGATTCTGCAATTGGAGCTTTGACATTGATCATATGTGATTCTCTTTGTATTGAGTAGATTGATCATTTGGTTGATTACTTCATGATGGTGCTTTGTTGCATTTGGATTTTAGCATGGATTGATCGGTTACAGGTGCTTGTGGATACTTAGAGATGTAGGTGATGGTTGGAATTCTCTTGTGATTAGAAACATTTTCTTGAGATGATTACTCTTTGGAGGTTTTAGTGGAAGACCAAGGAGATTTCACCTGGTTATGGACCAATAGAGGAGGTTGTTCTTGGAGTGAGTCATGATGACTTGGTTATCCTGGAGGAGCATTCTCATTCTCCACTCTTGGTCTACTCAGCAGTTTATTATTTGAGAGGTATTTTCCCATTATATCTTTAGATGTGTTATGTTTTGTTCTTTTATTTCTCATGGGATTGGGTTGATTTATGGTGATTGATTATGGATACTCATTTGAGGATTTTTTAGCATGATCTTATATGCTTTATCTTTCACAGATATGGATCTTGAGCTATGGTTATTTAGTTCCGGAGGATTCATTTTGAGATATTTTATGGCATGGTTATCTCCTTGTGAATATGAGTTTATGATATCATTCTTTGATGAGGATTGTTAGGAGATGGTTTATGGGTTGATTTCTAGTTATGGGGATTTTTTCTGTGAGTTCTATCTTCTTGATTAGATAGGCTTACATCCATGTTGACATTGTTACATTGGTTCATATGTTGTACTTGATCTATGAGATTGAGTGTATGGATATTGTTGAGGATTTTCATTTGGGGTTTTTAGGAGATCATACTTGACACAACATTACACTTTTGAGGTGTTGGTAGGAGGAAATTATGGTTTACAAGTTTCTCTCTTCATGGTTTCTTCCTGGATGTTCATGGTTTGGGGAGGATGGTGGCAACATTTTGTGAGAGATTATGCAGCTCTTGGGTTGCATGTGTGGATCATTGTTATTTTTATTTGTACTTCATGCTTTGATTTACTTATCACACCTTGATATAGTGTTGATTGGTAGACTTGATATGCTTTGACATTACCTATGTAGTGGGAGTTCCTAGATATGTATGTTCTTCATTGACAGATTTGATACAGGGAGCTTGATTGCAATTTATAGGTTGCTTATATTCTTGGCATGAGTTTACTAATGTATTGATACCTTGGAGGTATGGATGATTGGATGCATTAGCATGTGTTGTGGATGCTATTTTTGATCATGTGGGTTTTTCAGTTGACAAAATCTTGGTTAGATCCTTTGTTATCACTTAGATTTAGTGCATGTGCTTGTGGATTGGTGGATCTTCTCCTTGGTATGTTCCTTTTCCTCCATAGGTGGCACATTGGAGGATGAGAGGAGTTCTTGCTTGAGATGGTGGTCACTTTGTTCTTATTACAGGTATCTTGATGGAGCACAAGAGCATGTTACATATTCTTGTGGTTTCATGTATGGCTATGATGATACACATTTCATGTATTGATCCCTTATGCAATAGATACAACAAGTGGGAGAATGTTGGGATATGGTGTTGTACACCATTGCATAAAATGAATTATTATAATATTATAATTAAATAATTATTTAGTTGTGATGCACCTTAGTGGTGTGGTTAATCACACTAGGTAATTATTTGGGGACCACTTGATATTGTATTGTAACATTGTATTATTATCATTTGTGTTGGAGACATGTGATAATAATTTAATATTGGGGAAATATTAAATAATGTGATGTCTTAGTACCCAATATTAAATAAGGGGTTAGTGGTTTTTCTATTCACATGGTTTCATCTTACCACTAGTTGTATTTTGTGTGAGCTTACATCTATAAAAAAATACATGGGTAAAAGCACAAACATGTGTCACTTTATAAAGGAATCGGCCAACAACAAAAAAAAATTGAACTTCGACAACATAAAAGTGGTCTTTATGTTTTGAATTTCGAAATCGTGTAAACTAATGAAATGTAAAACGTTTGATAAAGTTTATTCCTGTAATTTTTTAAATTTTTTAAAAAATTGTTTTCATTATGTTTTTATCAGTTTAAGGATAGATTTTGGAATGCTGCAAATTTTAGAAAAGAGTGACTTCACAGGACATCAAGAAACAAATTGAAAAAAACTTCATTTCTCCCTATATTTTTTTTCTCCAAATAGGTAACTTCAATATCTTGTGCATGGAAAAAAAAAACAAATTTCAATGTATATTTTTCTCATAATAACGTTTTAAAATCAAACCTGTCAGAATTTGACATTTTTTACAAGAAGTCAACTATTGTCAATTTTTTTAATCGTTTTCAAAAAACAAATTATACCCTTTTGAAAAAAACTCTCTCCTCTTGTGCCCCATATAAGTTTTTAAAAAAATTAATATGTTTTACTTTTTTTTTTAATTTCTAATCAGCCTCTTTTTTAATTTTAACAACCTACTTGCATTATTTTAAAAATAAAATATATTAAAACTAATCAAAATAAATATATATATATATATATTTGGATTCATCACTCTGAGCTCTATAAAAGGGTATTTTTCTTTTTTGCAGAAAAATCATTCTAACTCGAGAAATACTCTGCCAAAGTTGAATGTTTCAGAAAATTCTAAAAAAAGGTGAGTTGGCTGCCAGGTAGGATGCCAACTAGACATGCTCAGCCGAAACCTGCTCAGTCGAGAATAGCTCGGCTGAAAAGTGCTCGGTCGAGTCATAACCAACCGACAGGTGCTAAGCCGAAAATGGTCGATATAAAAAAAAAAAAAAAAAAAAATCTTTTAATTTTTCAACTCAAGAAAATTCGATAAAATACATATTTCGACCAAGGAAGGCTTATTTGGGCTAAGGAAGGCTTATTTCGACAAAATAAGGTTTATTTCGACAATTTAGAAGACTTATTTCGACAAAAATGATTTATTTCAACATTTTAGAACATTTATTTCGATAATTTAGAAGACTTATTTTGATAAAAGAAGGTTTATTTCGACAATTTAGAAGACTTATTTCGACAAAAGAAAACATATTTGGACAATAGGAGAGCTATTTTTGAAGGTACATTGATCTTCAACCTATTTAATTGATTAAATGTCTTTATTTTCATGAACGCATTTGAAGTTTGTTTTCACTATTTAAATTCTTAGATTTCATTATTATTGATCACCAATTCTATGTTCTTCCATTATTGTTCTTACATCCTCCTTATGCCTATGTTTTACTAAATTTACCTTTGCCTTTACTTTTATTTCCAACTTGGACTTATCTTTTATATGTATATATTATTTTTCTATTTTATGTTTTGCATGCTTATCTAATTATTAGACTTTTGTTTAAAGTACTAAGGATTTTATGATCTTTTCCTTATAATTTTTGTTTCTCATGTTGCCTCATTAATTCTTAAATTTTCATGCATGTATTGTGATAATTTTTGAGCATGTAACTTTTCCACAAATTATTCTTTTACTATTGATTATTTTCTTTGATGCTACATATATGTTCATGGACCACACTTTAAGATCTAGTTACTGTTAACTATCCAAATTTGCACCCCTGCCAAGTTGTAGAAACTCACCCCTGCCAAGTTGTAGAAACTCAGCAAATTTGGAGCAACATGAGACTACCTTCAAGCTGTGGGTATCCTATTGTGAAAGTAGACCTCCAGATTATGGGTTGGCTCCCCTTTGGTGTCACCTAAATTATTCCTTGCTGGGAAAAGGGGAGAAAGAAACATGGAAAGAAAACTAAACCCCTATGGTGATGCACCTAATTTGAATTCTCAAACCTATACAGCTTCTTTAACACATAATTTCATCAAAAGCTCAGCTTAACTTAACACAACTCAGATATTTTAACATATCAATGCATAAGTGTTTTGTAAGGAGGCTTGGTTCACTTGTCACTTTGAAGGGAAAAAGTTTCCACAACTAAAATAACTATTGAACCAGTGCACAACTTACAACCTGCAAAACATACGTTTTCTCTGCCTAAAGGTGTTAAAAAAGAGAAACATTTAAGGAATTATCAAAATTCACAAGAACATTCATCAATCAAACATTGCACACTATTAAACAACTTATAATAAGGTAAAACATTGAATTTCATTGATAAAAATGGTGTTACATAATACTGCACATGTTTGATACTAAGTCACAATGCAGTCTCCTACCTGAAAAAAAAAGCTCCAAGATAAGCTACAATGCCTGCAAAAAGAAAGAAAAGAACCCCTGAAAAACTTAAGTTTAAAGATACTTAAGCAATTTTGAAACAACTTCCCACAAGTCCATCTAGAACCTGCTAGTCAGATGTAGCAAGAAGGCAAAACAAGAACCTTCTAAAACCCCTCCAAAATGCCTCCAAAGTGGATAAAAGTAAAGCTCTAACCCAACCATACCAAAATCATGACAAAAATGCCTCCAAAACAGTCAAAGATAACCCACACACCTTCCACATGTTGGTCAATCATCTACTATCAAAATTTGCACCCCTACCAAGTTGTGGAAACTCAACAAATTTGGAGCAACATGGGACTACTTCCAGGCTATGGGTATCCTATTGTGAAAGTAGACCTCCAGATTATCGGTTGGCTCCCATTTGGTGTCACCTAAACTATTCCTTGTTGGGAAAAGGGGAGAAAGAAAAATGGAAAGAAAACTAAACCCCTATGGTGATACACCTAATTTGAATTCTCAGACCTATACAACTACTTTAACACACAATTTCTTCAAAAGCTCAACTTAACTTAACACAACTCATATATTTTAACATATCAACGCATAAGTGTTTTGTAAGGAGGCTTGGTTCACTTGTCACTTTGAAGGGAAAAAATTTCCACAACTAAAATAACTATTGAACTAGTGCACAGCTTACAACCTATAAAACATATGTTTTATTTTCCTAAAGGTGCTAAAAAAGAGGCAAACATTTAAGGAAATATTCACAAGAAAATTCATCAATCAAACACTGCACACTATTAAACAGCTTCTAAGAAGGTAAAACACTGAATTTCATTGATAAAAATGGTGTTGCATACTACTATACATGTCTGATACTGAGTCACAATGCAGTCTCCTGCCTAAAAAAAAGCTCCAAGATAAGCTACAATGCCTGCAAAAAGAAAGAAAAGAACCCCTAAAAAACTTAAGTTTGAAGATACTTAAGTAATTTTGAAAAAACTGCCCACACAAGTCCATCTAGAACCTTTTGGTCGGATGCAACAAAAATGCCAAAAAAGAACCTTCTAAAACCCCTCCAAAATGCCTCCAAAGTGGATAAAAGTCAAGCTCTGACCCAACCATACCAAAACCATGACAAAAATGCCTCCAAAATGGTCTCATTCCCTCCAAAACAGTCAAAGATAACCCACACACCTTCCATGTGTTGGTCAATCATCTACAAATTCTCCACATGCCTCCAAACTATTTGACCCACACATTGACTAAATTTGAAAACAAAACACCTTTATTTTGCACTACATGCAACATTAATTAAAGTGGCTTATAATTACATCACTTTAATAATGTGCTCACATTTTCAAAACTAATGCAAAAATAAGGCATTGTCTTACACCCAACAATACCCCCCTTTGACTCATTCTCAAAGCCATAACACTCTTTCTTTACATAAATACACATATTGAAAGTGATTTATAAAAGATCACTTAACAATATTTACATTTATAATTCAATGTAATGCAAAGTCATAGTATATCATGTTGATATACACAAGGGGAGTTAACTTTTTTAAATGAAAAGTGTGTGTGTGAAATGTGGGAGAGTTAGCAAATCAATACTAAAGCACACAAACATTAATGAGACGTATTATATTATAAATTTAATCAATAAAACTGAATCAAATTGAAACAAGATTAAATTCCTAAAAACGTTCAAGTATTCTCTATTCTCAAGGATTTATTAAACCATATTGGCTCTCAGATTTTGTATATGGACTATGGTTGTTAAAATGACAACTTGAGAAACAAGATGCTATTCAAAATGCAAGAAATCTAAGTTCCTACATGATATTGCATGATGTAAGTGGTAATGGTGATATTTTACAAATGGATAATGACGTTAGATTATACAATGTTAATGCTATGGTATGAAGCTAGGATGATTCTGCATAGGCTCAAATATAAACTATGAATATGATAAACTAAAATGCAACTATAAAGCAAAGCATGATATAAAATGAAACTATAAAGCAAAGCATGGTTCTAAGTTAACATGATGCTACAATGCAAACTTGTTAAAATGCTAAACAATGTTATAAGACTCCAAATGCTCCAATGCTTCAAAAGATATTCCTGCATAATAACTCTGCTCAAATGTGGGATGCAAAATACTATGACAAAGAGTTATATTTATAGGCTTTTCCAAGCAACTTGTGATGTGGCAGCGATTGACGGTCTAGATTCAAACAAGAGGGATGAATGGTGGAGATGGAGAGAATCAAGAAGAATGTTCCCTTGACCAAAGACAACATGCCAAATGGATGAAGGAATCCCTTGACCAAAGACAACATGCCAAATGGATGGAGGAAACAAGTGTGTGAGAAAAAGACCATGTGTTTGAAAGTTTGTTGAAGATAATTCTAATTAAAAATTAGAATTATTTAATTTCATGTGACCTTGGTGAGGTGGCATGAAAATTTGTAGACATGTGCTTGAATTCCAAATTTGGGATTAGTGAGAATTAATTAAATAAAACAAACTTTAGAAATTTGTTTATTTAATTAAATTAGAGGAATGTGATTTTAGATTTGGAGAATTAGAAGATATGAACTATATCAATAAATTGAGGATTTATTTATAAGTAGTTGAAATATTAATTAAATAACTAGTATTTAATTAATTAAATGTCTTGACCGTTTTTAGGTGTATACATTTTTTCCCTCTTTGAAGTAATGTGTTTACACATTGCTTCAAAGAAAAATTCGCTGCTAATGTTGACAAAAAAAATTCCGATGCCCCAAATGTTGATTTCCAGGTGATGATGGATATATGCCCCCTCGGGAGATAAATCGGTGATTTTTTTTATTTTTTTATTTTTTTGAATTTTTTGAGAAATTTGATGATTTTTCAATGATTTTAGGATGATCTCAAAATTTTACGCTTCAGAAATGATTTATCTCCCAAAAAATGATGTTAAAGTCACCTGGTGATGAAATTGATGAATTAAGGCCCCTTTAAAAAAAAAGTAAAACAACCCCATAAAATGCCACTTAATTAACCTTAAAAGGTTAAAAAGTTTGTTTAGAAGTTCATTTGTGCATTGGTAATTTAAAAAAATTAGAGTGAGAGTGATTTGTGCAAATTTGGAGTAGAATGGTGATCCCCTACCACACTCATCGTTTCGAGCACGTGCGACAACACAACCGCCCGACGGCGTACAGTCCTCCGGTATGTACCCCTTGAAACCGCCTCGTGATTTTTGTATTTCATTTTTCCCTCCATTTTCAAGTTTTGAATTCGGTTTTTTTAGTTTAGCGCATAGGAAGACCGAAATAGCGCATAGGATTAAAATTTTAGCGCATAGGATAAATGAATTAGCATATAGGAAATTTAGCACATAGGTGATTTAGCGTGTAGGGTACCCGAAATATCCAATAATTATCATGGTGCATAGGATCCTTTAGCACTTAGGGTTAGTGATTTAGCACATTGATGCAATGAACTAGCACCTAGGGTGAATTGGCACATCAGGACCTTGTTCCGGTGCATAGATCAAATGAAATAGCGCATCTGATAGTTCAACGCATAGAACCTATTTTCTAGCACATTGGTGAATTTTTTGGCACATAGGGTTTCCCAGCGCATAGAAAGAATATTCTAGCACATTTGTGAAGTTTTAGACCAGATTGATGATTTTCGTGATTAGACTCCTTGATTTCGGTAATGTTTGATCGTGTCAACCTATGATTTGATGGTGATTGATGATGTTGATAGATTAGATGTCCATTGATCTCATGATAGGTGAGATGCAATGATAGGATGATGATAATTGACCTCATGATAAGCAAGGATCAATTATAGGTTGATTGATTATGTGACCTCATGATAGGTGAGGTACATTGATTGATTGATAAACCTCATGATAGGAAAGGTTAAATTGATTGATGAACCTCATGATAGGTGAGGTACATTGATTGATTGATTAACCTCATGATAGGTGGGTGCATTGATTAATGAACCTCATGATAGGCGAGGTTGAATGATAGATTGATGCTCATGAGATTTGATCAGAGTCTCACCAGAGCTGATTAGATTGATAGGTTGATTGATTTTGATTGATTGATTAACTGATTGATGTCGATTGATTGATTAGTTTGTTGAGTGATTGATTTGATAGGCTGATTTGCAATATTTTGTGATGATAGGAGTCGTTGATGAGCTTATAGATTAGAGAGAACTTCCCGAAGACATGGGAGTTGATTTGACACCTGACACCACCTGAGACAGTTGTTATTGCATGATGTGGATTGTCCTCTCTCATTGATATGCCCCATATTAGGGTTAACAAGGGTTTATTGACAATTTTAGCAGAGAGGTGGCATAGTGAGCATAACACCTTCCATTTTCCCACCAGTGAGATTATAGTTACTTCCGAGGATGTATACCGGATTCTGCGGATACCCATGGTTGGAGGGCTTGTACTATATGATTCTCGGGAGCAAGGTGGGATTGATGCAATACGCAGGGTGTTTGAGGATGATACCATATGCGGCTATGAGATTCCCTAGAGGGACAAGGTTGATGTGTATGCCACATTTCCTTTTGTGTTAGCTGGATTTATTGGAGGGTTCCTTTGTCCTAATCGCAAGTCAAAGGGACTGTCAGTTGGATGGGGGCGGATCCTAGAGAGCATGATTGCTCATGGCACTCGATATGTATGGGGTTGTTGTATGCTTGCACACTTGTACCATTATTTTCATCAGGTTGTTTATTTTCGAGGGGCGATTTTATCAGCAAGGGTTACATTGCTTCAGGTCTAGGCTTGGGAGCACATAACAGTTGCACGGCTAGGGGAGACAGACAACGGCCAGCCATGAGGCCATATGTACACATTTATGCCGGTCTACTTGCTTAGCTTATGTTGGGAAAACTTGAGTACTAGAGGAGGACCCTGGATGATCTTGAGTTTGTAGTATGGAGGCCCTATCTAGA
This sequence comes from Sequoia sempervirens, assembly GCA_007258455.2. NCBI lineage: Eukaryota > Viridiplantae > Streptophyta > Pinopsida > Cupressales > Cupressaceae > Sequoia > Sequoia sempervirens. The sequence continues at coordinate 1,482 of VDFB02004853.1, read as the reverse complement.
TTGTGAGCAGTGGCCTGAGGATAACATGGAGATTCCATTTTTGTGTCAATCAATGTATCTGATTGGCCGGACCCGTTTTATTATTGAGAGGTTTTTGCTGCTACAGGTACTTAGAAAGTATGGAAAAGTGTAGGGGATGCCCCAGGGAGTGGCCCACTATGCACAATGATGGCGGGATGCTACAAATTGGGGACCAATTTTGTCCTATGATAAAGTAGTTCGACATTTCTAGGGTTTACAAACCGTCCCTTGGGATGTTCGTCCATATATTACCAATGCTCTGATATCAAAGGAGTATGCTTAGTACATGTTCATGCATCCATTCCCATGGATCACCATTCTGGATGAGCCAACACCATTGCTAGAGAAGGAGGGGGTAGTAGGTCATGGGCGAAGACAACGGAGAGAGGAGGAGGAGGAGGATTCGAAGGAGGAGGATAGTAGTGATGATGGTGATGGTGATGAGAGTGATGGGAGAGGAGATGAGGGTGGAGGAGGACCAGGGTCATATGTTGGAGAGATGAGAGTGCCTCGGAAGAGGCGATTATTAGTGGCCCCCTCTTAGCAGCGTGTGGAGATCAAATTATCGTCATAGTAGCAGCAAACATAGATAGCTTCACTTCAGGTACAGGTTCAGACATTGCAGGGTCAGCTAGAGCAGGTGTAGGCTTTACTAGCGCAATCCCTGGGGCAGATCACTATGTTGACAGCATAGTGGGATGCAGCTAGGCAGTAGGTGCAGGCCCAACTTACCTAGGTTCAGGCCCAGGGATAGGCATAGGGACAGATGCAGGGGCAGATTGACATGCTGACTGTGAAGAGGGATGCCCTGAGATGATGGGTGGAGTAGGCTGAAGCGGCTTTCGGGTCATCAGACTATTTCAGAGAGGTACGTCGTACTGCTCAGGAGGCCAAGTTCTATAGAGTTCAATATCATGATGTAGTTCCTCCTGAGCGACGGGATATTTTTGCACAGTATCGATCAGGCAGGACTCAATCTCACACTATTAGCATGGGTGTTATGTAGCCGCTTCCTGGAGATAGGAGATATCCTAGTGCAGGTTTGTTTGGTGGGGGAGGCCCTAGTCATGTGATGCCAACACAACATAGCTCTGATTTCTGATTTGCTGATGTACTTGGGACATGTATACACTCTTTATTCAGTTGAGACATTGATGTTGTACTTTGATTTCCGACATTATGATACACTGCCATTTTTTATATTGATGTATCTCTTTATACCTTTGGATATCCTTGTACACTTTGACATTATGATTTTGAGGTTATATGATATGCGGCGATGATTATGATCTATGTGTCTATATGATTTCATGATGGATGCATTTGATTTCTATGTTATGATGATGATCATGATGATTATGATGGATGCAATTAATTTCTATTATTTATGCTATGTGATGTTCTATATGATGATGATCATGATGATGTTATGGATGCAAATGATGATGCAACTAATGTGTT
>VDFB02004852.1:0-19167 GCA_007258455.2 Sequoia sempervirens | reverse complement strand
GCATATGGTCTCCCATGAACTTCAACCAATGGAAACCAAAAATTAAACCTACCTTTTGCACAATGAACATTTGAAAATTTTCAATGAAGAATCATTGCTCAAACTTAGGCATCACTACTTTGAATTTGATTCCTCCATCCAAAATGGAGATGAGCGATAAACTACATGCAATCGTGTTGTCGTGAGCTTGAATTTTTGAACCAATAGGATTTAAGAATTAAATCTACATTCAATAGACATTTAACAGTATTTTATTTTCCCTAAAAACTCCATCGCTTAAGCTTAAACCATCGTTGATTTGTATTTGCTTAGGCAGTGAAATTCAAAAGTTTGATGGCCAATCTAGGAAAGAAGAATTAAACTTCTTTTTGCCTCCTATTTAATGTTGAAATATCAATGGGCCCTAAAATAATTTTCTTAAACATTTTAATTTTTTTCTACTATAACATTTTAAAACATTAGAATTAGGCCAAAATTAATTTCACCTATAGACCAAACAGAGAAAATTTAGCACACAAAGGGAGACCCCTGGAGACGAGATTTTTTTGTGCAGGCATGATCAATTATTTAAAACATGAGTTTCAAATCAAATCTTTCCCAACCATCAAAAATCAAGTACCTCCTTTGTAAACTGATCATCCATATGTATCCCTTAAAGGATAGCCAGTCCTTATGCTTAAGAACTTCAAGATTAGTGGCCAACGAATGGGAGATGGATTCTATACTTTTCTCCCCTACACTTTAGGCTCTATTAAGCCTAGGAGGGTAATCCCACACAATGTACCTATGAATTTATGCAACCAAATGACCATGTACATTGCACATAACAGATAAATTCTCATATAATAGCTCAATAAATGGAATATTTCAAGAAGTTGGCTACTCCTTTATAACACAACATTTAGAGCATGAGAATATGATGAAACACATTGCACTTCCAAAAACCAAACATAGAACAAAAGAATTTAAAGATTGTTTCTAAAGATGGGGAAAGAAAAATATGCAAGACCATTACCTACCTTGGGCTATAGAGTCACATATCATACTTCATATTACAATACTATAACATAATATATATGACATTTAAGCTTCTACCACATTATGATAGAAAGGTTTACTTAATCCTATCATGAAATCATACTTAGTAATCCAACTAAAAATAAAATACCTTCATTAGCTACTTGCAAGCCACTCCTTGAATGGAAATAAAAAAAATAGACAACTCAATCAACAAATGTGTTTGAAGAACTTAAATAAATTTATCATTTTAATTCAAAAGGTATTACATCCCACATGGATAAAATTACATAAAATTATATAATAAAATATTTGCATTCAAGCTACATGAGCATTACAATTTATGGACCTTTACCCTCAGCATCTAACATTCATAGTGTATAGCCTCTTTCATGGCCAAAGCCTAAAAACTAAGAACCTTACCAAAAATTAGAACCCATCATTACAATGAATCTGGTTTCTCATTTTAAGAGAAAATGAGAATAAAAATAGAAAATCCTTAAAGAGAATCCACTGTTGACACATGGCATCTCTCTACACCCTTGATTCGGTGATGTAGGAGCATCGTGCTCCAACCCCCCCTTGGTCGATGTTGTTCCCTTATTGGTAGAACGTTGGCTCATTCGCAAGAGATGTCTACCTATTCCATCAACAGAGTGATGGTGTTGGTAGTTGGAGCTCATCGACATAGGTTTGGATTTTGGTGGGACCATGTTCCATGTCCTAGTGATGACCCAATGGTGACAGACTGTAATGGCTTCATCAGCATGAGTGTGTTGTTTTTGTGGGACATCAATATTTTTCCTAGTGATGAGGTGATATCGGCATGGCTGGAGAGTTTTAGTGTGATGGTGGAGGAAGTCTCTTTGATGGGTTGACAAATGATGATTAACAAGACGTGGTTGATTGGTAGGAGATGATTTCTAGTCTTAGCGATATGGCGACAACAAGGAATATGATAATGGTGGGACCAATAGGAAGGTAATGAAGATGGAATTCAATGACAAAAATGAACACTTGGAAAATGGTGATAGGATGATCAATAATCCACATTCTTGTTGTGGATTATGAGGAGGTAACATGGAAATGAGGTGGATGGATGATTTCAATCGGTGTGACTGATGGATGTTGGTGAGACCTTCTAGGATGTCTCTCAAAGGATGGAAAAGATGGACAAAATATAAGGTGAACATCGATGGGACACTTGTGTATTGGTAGGAGTCAAGTTAGAGTCTCCCTGATACACCGATATATCTTTGAGTTAGTAGTATGAATATCTATCAACATGAATCCTTTGTATTAGTGGGAGGTTGTTGGAGGTTTCATCGATAGGAAGATGGTGGACTCGGTGACTGGGAGTGATATGATTCATGTGATGGTTAATGGTGGTGGATGAAAATCCTTAGACCATGACACCTAGAAAAATGATATTGGATGCAATTCCACATCATTGTTGTGGAATCCTTGTTCATTGTACAATGATTGGAAGCTCTTGATAGCTAGGTAACTGAATGGGAATACTACAACATAGAGAAGGAAGAATGACTAGGCCAGCATGATGAAGGTGCACAGTATAAAGAGAGCCTGAGACTAGGTAGAGATAGGAGAGACACTAGCAGAGAAGCCAACAAAGAAGAAATATAGAGGATGAGCAACCAAGAGCTCACAAGTAGAGGTTGGTAGGAAGGGAGATCCAACCTGAATGAGAAAAGAGATAGATGGTTTGTTATAGACCTACAACTTGACAAACAATTGTAGAGAGATAGCCTATATGGTGGCATTGCAACTCTATAATGTTGTCCTCATTAATAAATAAAATAATTTATCTTATATTGTGTCACTCTATGAGTGTGTTTTCTGAGTTGGCTATGAGATTGTGATGGCTTGACAAGGCAATTTGATCTTGACTACACTAAGTGGTATCAGAGCTAGTTGTCCTAAGTCTATAATAGAGCATCGAATGTGAGGTAGTTGTTGTAGGACCCGTGAGTGTGGATTTAAGCTATAAGAATTATGAGTGATGAGTTGAGAAAGAGTTGAGGAAAGCATGTTTTTTGTGGGCATGAAAGAGGGTTTTTGACTGCTATCCTCCAGTAGAGATAAAGCTAGGTAGAAGGTGTAGAGTTCCTCCACCAAGAGAAAGTGGGTAGAGGAAGCATCTTCTAGGATCTTTGTTAGGTAGAGGGTAGTTGTGTGAGTGAGATATTGTTGCAAGGAGACCTGTAACTATAGAGGACTTCAACCTTAAATATTTTTTTTGCAAGAAGAACCTGTAACTACAAAGGGTTGATACCGTGAGAGAAATTATTGCAATGTAGACTTGTAATTGCAGAAGAATTTGTGAGTTCTTGAAGATTTCTTCAAATAAGAGGATGAGATGGGTCATGAGGATACCACTGATAATCCCATTTTCAGAAGAGTATTGGGAAAATATGAGAGGAAACAAGTTGATTATAGAGCTAAATGTGATCAAAGTAAAATAAGATTCCCTTGAGGAAATATTGGGAATGAAGAATGAAGTGAGATAAGAGATTGCAACCGAGGTTGAAAGAATTAAAAATATTTACAATCCTTTGATGGAAGGGGCATGGGAGGAAGAAATTATGGGGGTAGCCCATAGAAGTGGAGAAAATTCTAGGCCACATGTTGTAGCTATGGCATGTGAGTGGAGAGAGTTGTGTGAAATGGAAGAAGGGTGTTCACAAGTTGAAATAGTGAACACAAATGGTCTCACATTTGATGATGAGATTGAGGAAGATAAAGATGAAAGGATATGGGGAGAAGAGATGAGGATAATCTAGAGTTATTGGATGCTAAAGGTGAAAATTTTTTGAAGCAGAAGAAATCCGTTGCACCAAGAGAAGATGGTGTTGGTGAAGAATATTTTGAGGCTCATGATTTTTATAACCCTTTTGGTAGTGATTTGTTTGCAGGAAACAAAGACATTGTAGCAGGGTTTCAAGTCTGTGGCATCAAAGAAGAAATCCACACACAAGAGGATAAGAAGGGAAAAGTGAGAGAGAAGCTTGCAGTGGAGTCGTGTCTTTGTGAAGGCATAAAGGAAAATGGGTTTCAAGAGAGTCCTTTGGAGGAAATACTAATGAATGCAGAATGTGTTGAGGAAGGAGTTACAAGAGAAGAAACAAATTGTCCCCTAGAGAACATGTTGGTGAAGGTAGATGATAGTGGAAAAAGCATAGTGGTAGTAAGTTTCGTGAAAATGCTTGTGCAAAAGGATAAGACAAAGAAGGATGAACAATGGAAGGAGTGCTCTTAGAGAAGGATAGATTGTAGTGGGTTAATTCCCACAAAGGTGGAAGACTGCAAGGAAGAATGGTGGAGATCTGTAGTTTGCAAAGAGATCCAAAGGAGTAGGTATTCACAAAAAGAGAGGAGACGACAAGTGCAGATCATGAAACTTCAGAGGCGATAGTACAAGTATGGAAGTTTTGAATCAAGAAACAAGAAGATAAGGAAAAAATAAACTGAATTTGCAAGTTGACGTTACAGACGACATGTGCAAAAGCACATTATTTTAATCACCTAGGGAGTTTGATGCACGAGCATCGTGCTCCAAGCCCCCCTTGACTAGCTTTTCCCCTCATTGGTAGGAATTTTTCTCATCAACAATAGATGTCTACCCATTCTAGTGACAAAGAGATGGTGTTGGTAGTTGGAGTTCATCAGCATAAGGTTTGGCTTTCAGCAGGACTATGTTCCATGTCTCAGCGATGACCCGATGGTGATGGAGTGTAATGACTTCATTGGTGTGAGTGTGTTGTTTCAGTGGGACATCAGTCTTTGTCCCAATGATGAGGCGATATTGATGTGGCTGAGATTTTTGATGTGATGGTGGAGGAAGTCCCTTTTATGGGCCAACAAATGATGATTGGTGAGACGTGGTTGATTGGTAGGAGATGATTTTTGATCTAAGAAATATGGTGACAACAAGGAAGATGACCATGGTGGGACCGTTAGGAAGGTAGCAAAGATGGAATTCAATGATGAAAATGATCACTTGGAAACTGGCGATAGGATGATTGGTAATCCACATTGTTGTTGTTGATTATGGAGAGGTGACATTGTGATGAGGTGGATAGATGATGTTAGTTGGTGTGACTAATGGACATTAGCGACACCTTCTAGGATGTATCAGTGATGGAACAATGGACAGAATGTAAGGTGAACATCAACGGGATGCTTTTGTATTAATAGGAGTCAAGCTAGAGTCTCCCCAATAGACTGATATCTCTTTGAGTTGGCGGTATGCATATCTATCAGAAAGACTCGTTCGTATCAGTGGGAGGTGATTGGATATTTCGCTGCTAGGATGATGGTGGACTTGGTAGCGTGAGTGATATGATTTTTGTTATGGTCAATGGCGGTGGATGACAAATGAGATCACGACACCTAGAAAAGCGATATTGGATGTAATTCCACATCATTGTTGTGAAATCCTTGTTCATTGGACAATGATTGGAAGCTCTTGATAACTAGGTAGCTAAATGGTCATACTATGACACATAGAAGGAAGAATGACCAGGCCAACATGATGAAGGTGCACAGTATAAAGAGATAGCTTGAGACTAGGAAAAGACAAGAGAGGCATTGGCAAAGAATCTAGTAGAGAGGAGAGATAGAGGATGAGTAGCTAGGAGCTCATAGGTAGAGGTTGGTAGGAAGGGAGAGCTAAGCCAAATGAGAAAAGAGATAGATGGTTTGTAATAGATCTACAACTTGGCAGATGATTGCAGAGAGATATCCCATATACTAGGATTGTAATTCCATAATGTTGCCGTCATTAATAAATGAAAGCATTGGTCTATTATATTGTGTCACTCTGTGACTGGGTGGTCTGAGTTGGTTGTAAGATTGTGATGGCCTAACAAGGCCCTCTGATCTTGACTACACCATTCTGCAATAGAATGACATTTAGAAAATTCCTCTTCACTTCATTTTCCCACTTCAATCTACCCTTTTTCTTGCAACTAAAATTTGTTTTCCTTTTCAACTTGTCAATCCTATGAGAACCTTTTACTTGGATGTAAAAACCCATTTACTGGCCTCATCTTCCTCTGAAAGTGAAAATATTTCACTCATGGGTTGAAGCCCATTTCACCAAATTGTTAAAAATTCTTTTCAAATTTGCATGTTAATCCCTTTTTCTCTCTACACATAATTTCTAGTTTATCTGAGTTCTTTTGTCACTACCAGGCACTTAAAAACCTCTGAGACTTTTCTAAAAAAGCATCCTCAATAATAGAAAATGTTGAGGCACCTTTCTAGAGCATGAGGAGACATTTTGCAGCTTGCAAATGCAATTAAAAAACTGTACCAAAGACAAAAACGTGATTACACTTATTTTCAACTCCTTCATAGTCATGGCACCTAAAATTTGTACCTAGATATAATAGATAGGTAGCAATAAAACACATATTTGACCCTTTCCCCCAATGAAAAACCATTTTCATTTAACTTTGATCATTTCCCCACAATCATATGGTAGAAAGAAAACACACATGAGGAACAAAAGGGCATTGAAAAATCAACAAAGAAATGCTCATCATGTGAGCATAGTGCATTGTAATTTTGTAAAAGAAAGAGCCTCCCAAAATAAAGATGTGGGATAGGAGTTGGAAGAAGACACCAACCTTTATTCATTTAATAATGTTTGAACATGTGAATAAAAACTATCACATTGCACCAAGCATCGTTGTATTTTTTTAAATCTTCATTCTTCAATTGCCGATGCGCAATGGAATTGTTGTGCAACTGTGCATATGGTCTCCCATGAACTTCAACCAATGGAAACCAAAAATTAAACCTACCTTTTGCACAATGAACATTTGAAAATTTTCAATGAAGAATCATTGCTCAAACTTAGGCATCACTACTTTGAATTTGATTCCTCCATCCAAAATGGAGATGAGCGATAAACTACATGCAATCGTGTTGTCGTGAGCTTGAATTTTTGAACCAATAGGATTTAAGAATTAAATCTACATTCAATAGACATTTAACAGTATTTTATTTTCCCTAAAAACTCCATCGCTTAAGCTTAAACCATCGTTGATTTGTATTTGCTTAGGCAGTGAAATTCAAAAGTTTGATGGCCAATCTAGGAAAGAAGAATTAAACTTCTTTTTGCCTCCTATTTAATGTTGAAATATCAATGGGCCCTAAAATAATTTTCTTAAACATTTTAATTTTTTTCTACTATAACATTTTAAAACATTAGAATTAGGCCAAAATTAATTTCACCTATAGACCAAACAGAGAAAATTTAGCACACAAGGGGAGACCCCTGGAGACGAGATTTTTTTGTGCAGGCATGATCAATTATTTAAAACATGAGTTTCAAATCAAATCTTTCCCAACCATCAAAAATCAAGTACCTCCTTTGTAAACTGATCATCCATATGTGTTTGCTGCACCTAAAATACATTAGAATAATGTATCAAATGACCTCCATTTTTTATGAAAATTATGGAGCTAGAGATGTTTTAGAACAAAAAAGAAATGGGTTTCCCTTAGAATTAAAAAATTTAAATTTTTTTGGAACACCAATTTTAGCCATTTTGCAGTCAGAAAAGGACTCATTAACCCATCAAAACTCATCCAAGAGGCATGAAATTAAACAAGCACACTACCATATGTACCAAAAAACACTCCACCAAAGGAAATTGCAAGATGATCTCCGAGTTGAAAAATTTTAATCAGCATGGAGGGTCTCAGGGGCATATTTAGCATGATGTAAGCCTAGGCTCTATTGACACATTGAAAAGATAAAGGCATTTCAAATTTGCAAAATTTGAAGGTGCCATCACATTTTCCTAGACTATCTTTTTTTGAAACTCACAAATCTAACCTATACACATGAAAAAAGGGTAAAATTTTGTGATGTATAGGGGCTTGCCTTAGTCAAACCTCATTTTGGTATTTCTACCTCCATGTATAACAATTGATGATGATCAAGAGGGAAATACCCTAGATAGGGAAAAGTACAAAACAACAATAGTTGACTAAAATGATAAATGATAAATTACAATATTTCCTTGATGTGAAAACCCTTGCTGAAATGATGCCACACCACAAATGTTGATTAATTGATGCCTTTATTACTTGATATGCCTACGAAATATTAGTTCCTAAGACACAATAACTTGTTCTAGATAGTATGTAGAGGATAACTCAATAGTTCCCCGTAATAATTGCATCATAATTCATAGTTTCCTTCTCATTGATTTTCTCTTCTCTCATGTTCAAATCAGAGTAAAACTTGTTTATATATGTATTCCAACTAATTTTTTTGAACATAGGCCAATCTAGGATGTTTTTAAATCACCAAAGGCTGACACTAAGTTTAATTTTGAGATAGGACACCCTTAAGGTCAAGAACACCCCCACAATTAACCAAGTGATTTGCCCCAAATTTGTCGGGTAATTAGAGAATTTAAAATTAGTTTACAATTTGGTCCCAAAATGAATGAATTATTATTATTAATTTTGTAGGAAAAATAGGGTGCAAGGTAGTGCACAAAATTTTCAAAGGTGACAATTTTCAACTCTACAATAAGCAAACAAGAAATTAACTTCAAAGAGAAAAGTTCTTTGCATGCAAGGAAACTTAGAAATTGGGACATATAAAAAAAAAAAATGAAAATAAGTGCACAAATAATGTGAAAAGGTAGACAAATATACATTTTTCAAGGAAATGTGTACACCTTTTGTTTAATATGTATGGACCATAATTCATACAGATTATAGCTTGGAATATACCAATCCATAACACATGAATTATAGCTTATTTTTATTAATCCATAATGTACATGCATTATATAGAGTTTTAGTATCTAAAATATTCTTTAAATAATGTTTTCACATTATAATGAGTGTATTATTTACACCATAATATTTTTTTGAAAATCCTTCCAATTAGGTTTGTATTTCCATTTTGACTTCCAAATTCATGTTTTCATCATAAAATATTTAATATTTTCCAACTTTGTGTGTTTTGAAATTTGATGAAACCTCTACTAAAATATTAAGCTCCTTCATAACTTTCTGACCACATACACATGTATATACATACATATGTATACATATGCACACTTACACATATATATTGTATATACAAACATACATACATGTGTATGTGTATGTACACATATACATATGTGCATAAATATATATGCATATATTTACATATGTAATCTATATACATATATACATATACATATATGTATATATGTGTGTATGTATATATGCATATATGTATGTATGTATATATGTATATATATGTATACATATACATATACATATACATATATGAGAGTTTCTTTTAAATTTTCTTTTGGGTGAAGCCACAATAGTGGTTTACAATTTGATGGAGGAAGGAAAACTGAGAAAAAATGGCCCCATGGCAAAAAAATTGGTTTTAGGGGTTCGAATGAACCTACAAGTTTGACCGAACCATAAAGGGGTTCGACTGAACCCATTAATTATGCGGCCCACATTTTCCACCTAAAAAAAAAGAGGGAAAAATCATATTCAAGGAGGTTCGAATGAACTAGGGTTCAAATGAACCCTGGTTCGCTAGAACCCCCTGGTTCTAGCGAACCCCCCTTTCCCCTAATTTTTGACTTTGTTCACACAAAAAACCTAATTTTTTATGCTTTGAAGCTTAGGTTGAGGATGAAAATGGGGGAATCTTCACAAACCTAATTGGAGTCAGGTAGTCCTCGAAATGAGCTATCCAATGAATATAATTTTAATATGTTTTGGTTTTATTATGTATTTGTTTTTTTAGTTTTATTAAACATAGGTTTTTCGTTGAAAATGGTCTTTGTTCTGCACATGGAAAAATAGCAGATTATCAAAAAAAAAAATGAAAAATATGAGTGCACCAAATATTAAAGTCCTTGATCCAACAAAAAAAATAAAATTAATTTCGATATATACAAAAAAAGTTAGGCGTTATACGGTCGCGCTATGTCTGAATTGTCATTGGTTTGACTTCAAAACTTGATTAAAGAAAAAATATTCAATAAAAAACAACCTAACCAAGTGGAAGCACTAGATATCGGAGTTGAAAATCTAAATTCAAAAAAATGATAATTTTATCCTTCATGGAAAAAAAGTTATGCGTTATACAATGTGCGTCACTTTTTTAAAATGTTGTTTTCTGAAAAAAACCAGTTTTGTGGGAGATGGAAAAAGAAGTGCAATTTCATTCCAAAAATTTTGAAAAAAATATTTTTAGAATCTACAGACAAAATGTGATGATACTCTAGTTTGTATCATCTTCCAATTCCTCACGGTTTAGCCGCTATAGGTGCCCGAATGTGAAGATTTAGTTAAAAATAAAAATTTCAGTGTCCAGTTTGGCCAAAAATTGTAAACCACTATTATGGGACCACCCTTTTAATAGTGCCTTCATATTCCTTAAATTTATTTGTAATATTTTTTAGTTATATTTTTTCATCTATTTATCTAAGTTTTGAAAAAGGATAATTGTTCCATGCTTTAGTCTTATACACATTGAAAAAATATATTTTTATTTATTTTTTGAATTTATGTGATGTGTGTTGATGGTAATTATCAAGGATCCATAAATCCTAAAGATATAACCAAAACTAAAGACCAAAAATGGTCAACATAGGGTAATGAGTTAGCCTTTTATTAGATAGTGGAAAGAATGGACCAACTAATAGTAGTGGAAAACTTCTTCACATCTTTTGTATGTAAAACAATAGAGGGTGATCTTATATGTATAAACATGATAATTTAAAAAAATGAATATCACATTAGGCCTCAATGAGCCATAACCAATATCCACTTATACCCATAATATTTGTTACTAAGTTTTTGAGTGCATTGAATAATTGTTGATCATAGACCAAAAACCTTTGAACAAATTTATAACATAAATATTTTACATGCAAAAAATGATATGGAATATATGAGTGAGTGCACAAAGTTGGGAGGAAAAAAATGAAAAATAAATTTGTGAAGAAAAAATGACATTATGTATGAGTGCATTATAACATGTTAGCATTGTGGCTCATAAATCCTAATTCATGTTGTGATCATGCTATAATGCACTTACAATATATTTTACTTGAAAAAAAGAACTACACTTGACGCATAATGCCTCCATAGAAGTTTGTTGAACCAACTCTAGTTCATGTCACACTTAAAATGAAGAACCCCAATGTTGTTTAACTATTGAATAGGTACTTCTTCTCTGCTCTTCTTTAGAAGAAACTTTGGTGTCTTAGGAGAATCTAAGGTTGCACTAGGTTCTGATGATATTAATAACTCACCCATCTTGATAAATGCATGAGCATTAGGCGTATCTATGTGAATTTCCTTTCTTAAAATTTCCAAAGCTTTCTCTTCATGCCCTTGTTGAGCATATGTATGGCCTAAAAATTTTAAGCTCTCATAGGTTTTAGGGTGGACCTCTAAAACCTTTTCCAAATTTGAGAGAGAACTCTTAAAATATCCCATCTTCAATTGAACCTATCCACAAAATCATGTGGTCTCTAGCTTTCCTTGAATGATGTCATGTAGTAGTGGCTAGTGGTGTCATAATCACTTTTACTATGATAAGATTGTGCCAAATTATAATATGAATGAGATTTCATGAGAGGGTGGTTAGTTGAAACAAGAATTGTCTTAGTCAACTATTCCACAAGAAAATGCTTCCCTGCAGTGAAGAAAAAATGGTTTGCTATATGATTCAATGTTATTGCATAGTACGGATATAATTCAAAGGCTCTATGCATCTTTTTTATTCCTTCATGAACACTACAATTTTCACTAACTATGAGAATCCTACAAGTAAACAATGCACAAAACTAACCATAGATATTTATGTAGAGGAAAAACATCATTTCCTAATGCCTCCATAAAATTTTGTTGAGCCAATTCTAGTTCATCATGCTCAAAATGAAGAACCCCAATGTTGTTTAACAATTGAATGGGCACTTCTTCTCTGCTCTTCTTTAGAAGAGACTTTGGCATCTTAAGAGAATCTAAGGCTACACTAGGGTCTGACGATATTAATAACTCACCCATCTTGACAAATGCATGGGCATCATGTGGATCTATGTTAGTTTCCTTTCTTAAAATTGCTAGAACCTTCTCTTCCTACCCTTGCTAAGCATATATATGGCCTACAACTTTTAAGCTCTCATAGTTGTCAGGGTGGACCTCGAAAACCTTTTCAAAATTTGAGAGAGAAATTTTAAGATCTCCCAGCTTCAATTGAACCTATACACAAAATCCTATGGCCTCTGGCTTTACTTGATTGATTTGATGTAGTATTGGCCAGTGGTGTCATAATAACCTTTACTGTGATAAGATTGTGCAAGATTATAATATGAATGATATTTAATGAGAGATTGGTTAGTTGAAACAAGAGTTGTCTCACTCAACTATTCCACAAGAAAATGCTGCCCTATAGTGAAGAAAAAATGGTTCTCTATATGATTCAATGCCATCGCATAGTACGGGTATAATTCAAAGGCTCTATGCATATTTTCCATTCCTTCATGAAGAGTACCTTTTTCACTAATTGTGAGAATCCTACAACTAAAAAATGCACAAAATTGACCACAAGGATTTATGTAGAGGCAAAACACCATTTCCTAATGCCTCCATGAAAGTTTATTGAGCTAACTTTAGTTCATCACACAATTGAATGGGTACTTCCTCTCTTCTCTTCTTTAGAAGAGACTTTGGTTTCTTAAGAAAATATAAGGCTACACTAGAGTCTAATGATATTAATAACTCACACATCTTGATAAATGCATGGGCATCAGGTGGATCTACATGAGTTGTCTTTCTTAAAATTTTTAAAGCATTCTTGGCCAGCCCTTGCTAAGCATGTATATGGCCTACAACTTTTAAGCTCTCACTATTCTCAGGGTGGACCTCCAAAACCTTTTACAAAATTTGAGAGAGAACTCTTAAGGTCTCCTAGCTTCAATTGAACCTTTCCACAAAATCTTGTGGCCTCTAGCTTTCCTTGACTGATGCCATGTAGCAGTGGAGAATTGTGCCATAATCACCTTTACTATGATAAGATCATGAAAGATTATAATATGAATGAGATTTCATGGGAGGGTGGTTATTTGAAACAAGAGTTATCTCAGTTAACTGTTCCACAAGAAAATGTTTTGTTGTGAAGAAAAACTGGTTTTCTAAATGATTCAATACCATTTCCCAATACGGATATAATTCAAAGGCTCTATGCATCGTTTCCATTCATTTATGAACACTAACTTTTCCACTAACTGTGAGAATCCTACAATTAAAAAGTGCATAAAACTAACCACAAAGTTTTTTCCCATTTCAAATAGAAAAATTGCCAAAAAAATGTGTTTAAAACCTACAAATAAAATGTAAATAAAATCACGTTGATCTTTGCAACAAGAAAAACCATGAGACCATAGCTTGTTGATTACTATTATGCTTTAATATATTTTTTCCAAGCATCCATAGCTTTTTTGAAATCACCTGTTTTAGGATTTTAGCCATAGTAGCAATGTAGTAAACTTTTTGATAAAATGCTTTGGTAGACATGTATGAAAAATGTGGTAGCATAGAAAAGGAAATGAATTTTGCAAAAAATTCCTCAAAGAAATGTGGTCTCATGGTGATGGAATTTCATAAAGAATTCCATGACAAGCAAATTGTTATGGATTTTCATGGCATTCCATCACCATGAGACCACATTTCTTTGAGGCATTTTTTCATTTAGTTCATTTCCTTTTCTATGCTATTTCTTACTATTATGCTTTGATATATTTTTTCCAAGCATCCTTAGCTTGTTCCAAAGCACTTGTTTTAGGATTTTAGCCATAGTAACAAGGCAATGAACTATTTTATAAAATGCAATGGTAGACATGTATGAAAAATGTGGTAGCATAGACAAGGTAGTGAAATTTTTGAAAAAATTCCTCAAAGAAATGTGGTCTCATGGAATGCCATGATAAGAAAACACAATTGGCAACTGCTCCTAGTTATTAGTTATGCAATGTGAAGTAATTGCATAACTCCTTAGGATGACTTTGTAAGAACTATATTGTAACTAAAATTTTGTTATCTATTAGCATCTAGTTATTAGCTATACAATGTGAAGTAATGCTTTTAGTTTGAAAGGTGTGCAATACAATGTAATTAGCAATTTGAATATAAACTACAAAAATACATTTTTTACAATTCATTATTTAACTTATCTATTTATTTTCTCTCTATAACTCTATTGCTATGGAAATTCCTTTCAATTAAAAAAATAGTTTTTGTCTCTTAGTCTATATTTTTTTGTTGCTATGTGTAGAAGATTACATATGGATCAACATCAAAGGTTGACTAGGGATCAATACCATGCATTTGATGAGATAATAGCCAGTGAGAGGGACATGGATAAATATCCATGTCCATGTAATTATTGTCTTGGTGGAAAGTTGGAAAAAATAAGTGACATTTATCGACATGTGATAAGATATGGGTATAGTGGTATAAGCCCTTGAAATGTAAATTATTATGGAGATATGATAGAATGGAAAAGTGTGAGAGATGAAGAGGAAACAAACATAGATGAAATGGCACCAAACATAGATGAAGAGGCAACAATGTTAGATGAAGGGTTTGAATTTGATAAAATGTTGAATGAGGGTCTAAACGATGATTGGGCCAAGTTGATGGAGGATTCTTCAAATCCTATGTATGCTAATTGCAAGTTAATTCATTTGACAACTATCCTTCAAATTCTTAACTTGCAAGTGGTATTTGGTTGGAAAAATGAGAGTTTAGATTAGTTATTTGCATTATTAAGTTTGTTGTTACCACCTAACTCCACATTGTCAACAAAATAAAGTCAATGTAGAAAGGAAATCACTAAGCTAGGATTAGGTTATGAAAACATCCACACATGTGAATGGTTGTGTATTAATTTGCAAGAATCTTGCAAGTGAATGTCATGAAGTGAGGTATAACGAAGGGTTGAAATTAGTTGTGGTTCCTAGAAAGGTTCTTCACCACTTTTCAGAAATCCCATGATTACTCTGAATGCATGGGTGCAGAGACATTGCTAAACTTATGCAAAGACATGCCCAAAATAAGAGCACTGATGGAAAACAATGACATGTGCCTGATTCTAAGATGTGGATGGAATTTGATAATAGATGGGATGATTTTTCTCAAGATCCTCATAATATAAGGTTGGGTTTGGATCTAGATGGGGTGAACCCATTCTCAGATCAAAGTACTAAATGGTCAAGTTGCCTAGTGTTTTAAATAAAATATAACTTTCCTCCATGGTTAGCAACTAAACCATTTTTCTTAGTGCTATCATTGATTATACTAGGAAAGAAAATGGTGACTGTAGATATAATTGATGCTTATCTAGAGCCATTATATGATGAGCTAATAGAATTGTGGAAAGGATTGAAGCAATTCAATATTTAAGGGATGGTCATTCAATAAAATTCACTTTAAGAGCTTCCTTATTGTTTATGATTCATGATCTTCCTACATATGGCACATTATCTGGTCTCAGTGTTCATGGATACCATGGATGCCATGCTTGTAACTTTAAGGATTTTCAGAGGCACTCAAGAATTCTACGTAAGTGTATTTATTATGGACATTGTGTTTACCTTAAAATGGATCATCCATATCATCAACCAAAAAATGGTTCAATGGTCAAGATGAGAATCGTGAAGCACCATTGCTAATAACAAGTGATTACATTGTTCAGAATGGACAAAAAAGAATGTCATTTATTGAAAATGATGATATTTCTAGTAATAGATATGATCCACATAATGAAAGTGGTGTAAAAATATTGTGCATATTGGTATGTGTAGGATCATCATGGAAAAAACAGGCTCTTAAGTGGCAAAAAATTCAAAAAAACTAGAGTTAGGCAACTTGCCATAAAAATTTGAATAATTTATGTATATTATTTCAAAAATATGTAAGAATAGAATCTATAGAAAATTGAATTTAGTTTCTAAACTACTAGGTTTGTTTAAAAATAAATAAAAATCTATTTGGTGAAAATTTAAAATTTTAATGTAGTGGTACTTAAATTTCAGGGAAAAATTAAGAAGTAGGTGTCTGTCTGACCAAGTGCCCTAACCACAATAAAATGATAATATTTTTTTATAATATTTTAGATAAAAGTAGAGGACTCATTCCTTGATGTGATGCTTTTTTTTTGTAATTTTTTTCCCAGTAAATAATTAGTTATGAATTTTTTTATTACAACTTTTAAAAATATAAAACAAGTATGTTTGACTTCCTATAACGGTCAAAACTTCCATGAAATTCAATTTTTTCTTTTTTAATCCTATGGTAATGCAAAGAATATAATGTGACACATATTTTGGATTCAAAAAATGTGATACCATTTGAAAACTATAGATGTTTTTCAAATTAGCCTATCAATTAGGACTTTAGTCATAATTTGAATAGAAAATGAATAATAATTACTTATTAAATTCAAAGTAAAGCATAAATTATATCGGTGGAAATTTGAGAATCTCCTTTAAAAACCCTTTTCATTTCATCAATTTTGAGTAAAAAAATAGTCGTTAGCCACATACCCATCATATTGCCACTTTTTGGCCCATAATGATCCTACACATACCCATATTCTATAAGTTGCCATAATTTAAGGATATAGCCATTAGGCATACTATTGACTTTATGCATACTGAGAAAAATATAGCCTATACTATTATGGAAACTCTTTTTGGTTCTTTTGATACTATTTCATCACGTGAAGACTTTTGACAACTAAAGAATCGTCAAAATATTTGGGCTAAAAAATATAGAAAACCTAGTGCTCTTTATGTTTGGACAAAGGGACAATGTGCACAATTCTTATAGTTGATGTCTTAGATTTTCTTTCCCACTAGATATGTAAATAGTATTATTAGAAGAGAAACTAACATTAATGGCTTAAGAGGCCTCAAGACGCATGACTATCATGTAATAATGGAGAAAATTTTACCTATTGTGGTAAATATATTAAGTTTGTAAAAGGGGCCAAGATTGGAAGTTATAAGGTGTGGCCTAATATTAAAGAGAATGAGTTTAAATGTATTAGATCCTTTGAACTTCGATAATTTGAGGGAGGAGGTTGTTGAAGTCCTTTGTCTATTGGAATAGGAATTTCCACCAACAATCTTTAACATTTCTATGCATCTTAAATTGATACATATACAATATGAAGTAAAGCATTGTGGCCCAATAAGAACAAGATGGATGTATGGATATATAATGATATATGAAGGTTTTGAAAAAAAAATGTTCACACCAAGGAAATACAAGAAGGTAGCCTGTCTAAGGGATATTCAATCCAAGAGGCCATGGTATTTTGCACAAAATATATGAAGGATTTTAAAAATATCAATCAACATGTATGGGATGATGATGAAGAAGACACAATTGTAGGTGAAGTATTAGAAGGCAATGGATGTCACTTCAAGCTATCACATCAAGAAAGAAGTGTGATACATGCCTATATTCTTCAAAATAGATCTTCATTCAATAAGTGGTACAGGTCAAAAGAAATTACATAATAATTGATTTACTGAATTGCATTTACACATTTATATTATCAATCTTACTATTTGTACCTCAATAATCTATGTAGAAAATATGAAGAAAACAATCAAGCTTGGATGCAACATCACCCTCATAGCAGTAGACATCATGTTGATTTGATTGGAGGTGATTCTTTTCAAAAATTTGAAGAAATGATTGCTAATGAAGTCAGTAATGCAAAAGAAGAAGGTCAAGATATAAAAATGGAGGAAAGTGACCTTTCACAATGTCCACATTTATGGGCTACACATTTCAGTGGAATGTGGGACTATGGTAGTCATTTAAGAGTGGAAGAAAAAGACAAAGGAAAGATAAATTGTGATTGTGTTGTTAGTGCTAAATTTCTTCATGAAAATGAGAAGAAATTTTATGTTAGAATCATTGAACAAATTATTCTAGTGGACTATGGTCAAAATAATCCTCTATTATTAAAATATAAGTTGATATGACCATATGTAGTTCAATTTGATGAGTATGGATTTGTATGTGCAGATATAGGACAATTTTTATCAAATACAGATGAGTCATATATTTCCTCTCTTCAAATTAACCAATCATTTCTAATTGATGATGTAAGAAGCCTAGATTGTCGTATGTCATTCAAGTAGAGTCTCATTCAAAACAAAAATTCATGGAAGTTGTTGATATAATGCCTAATGGGAAATATCTTAATTTACAAGAAACATTCAAAGAAGTGGATGAAGACGATGATGGAGTATTTGAAGAAAACATTTTGATTACCAATGAAGAGATTGGGAGAGAATGCATTGCATGTCACAAATGTGGATGAGGAAGAAAATCAAGAAAATGCAGATGCGAATGATTAGAATTCTGATCTTGCTGGCAATATAGATGATTATGATGATGTTTTGTCACCTTAAGAGGTTAGCTTGTTACCTAAAATTTTTTTGTTATATGTATGGTGTAACTTATTATTGAATGTAATAAAGAGCTGAGTATAGGTATGCTTATTCACTATTGTTTAACTGATACATTTTTTAATGTAATCATCATTATTCTACTGGTAGATTGTATACAAAACCTGAAATTTTCACTACTGATTTGAAGTGCACTTAAGGATAGTTTCAATCATTCTTCTTAGTTTTCTTACTTTGGTTGAAATTTTGAAATCAATTTTGTTTAGTTAGAATATAATTTCATGTATTTCCTATATATTTTCTAGATTGAAACATATAATGAACATTTGTGATTTAAATATACATATAGATATCTTAACATTAGGTGAACTAAGCCTCCCCATTACAAACAAAGAAATGATCTCTTAGGTCTAACTGACACTAAAAACTAAAACTGAGAAACTACAAAATTAGAAAATTGTTTAATCTTTTCAATAAAATGATATCTAAAATATTATATTCATAATAAAATATGATATTGCACTACCGCAACAATAAATAGAGGTATGTGTGGTATGGTGGGACATATAGGCCAATGTAAAGATTCTTACCACAATACTACAAAAAATAAATATGAATATCATGGGGTGGTAGTGAGAATATGTTA
>VDFB02004850.1:0-17091 GCA_007258455.2 Sequoia sempervirens | reverse complement strand
AAATTACAAAAGAAATAGAATAGAGGTCATATGCATCGTATAATTTATCAAATGCTCTACAAAACTGATTATATATGCTACAAAATATATCAGATGCACTAAATAATTGATCATATGTGCTAAACAAAGTTGAACAAGGGACAATCAATTGCACTGGGAGTTTCTTGTTGATGCGCTGAAATAGTTGTCGAATACACTAAAGTATCTAGTAGAAGCATTGAAACAATCATTGAAAGCACTAAAGTATCTAGTAGATGCACCGTAAAATCTCTCGATCATGCTAAAAGAAACATGCCAAAAGCCTACACAATTTTTTTTTAGAATAATTGTTAAAACATGGGGTTAGATGCCCCATGGTGGGTGCCAAAATTGTAAGTGTGGAATAAGTAATGAGTAAAATAACAAAAAACACTTCTTAATAAGACATTATATCAAGAGAATCAACAATAATTAATCTAATTAACATAGAAAAACTCTTGAAAGCATCATAATTTTCTCTATCTCCAAAGATTTATTAAGTCACTGGGCTCTCAAATTTGGTAAGCATTGTGATTGTTAAAATTCCAATCTAGAGAATGAGATGCTGCTAAATGCAATAATCTAATTCTATATGAGGATTTCTAAATGGTAATGATGAAACTATTGTAATATAAATTGACATGAAACTTGATGAAATAAGCTACAGTAAACTATGATGCAACCATGATATTGATTCTAAAATGCTATGATTTCTATTGCTAAATGATAATGCTATTGCTAAGATGCTTGATTGCTCAATTGGTGTTTCTGTAGAGTAAGTTTGCACAAATTTGGGATCCATTTCCTACTTCAGAAGGCTATATTTATAGATTCACGACAACAAATTTGTGAAGGGGCAACACAACAAAGGTCTAGATTTGATCTGGAGGATTGAATGGTGAAGGATGAAGAAGCCTAAGCTGACCATGGGGATTGTTCCTCGCTAGAAAAACACTTAGCTAGAAGATAGAAAGAATCATTGGAGAAAGATGAAGAGGATTTCCTCCAAGTTTGCCTCCAAATTTTCCCATGAAGGTTGAGATGAATTAAATTAGACATTTCATGTTTAATTTGGTAGGTGAAATATTGATTAGTTGTAGAATATGCTTTAATTTGAATATTTGGATTTATTCAAATTTTAGGAAGAAATAAGATATTAAATTTAATAAAACAATCTCATAGAAGTCTATTTATTAAATTAAAATGGAAGAAATGAATAATCAAATGAAACAAAGTATGTGAACTTGTTTATTTAATTAAGATGAAATAATAGAAGAATTAGAAGAAATGAACTATATAAATAAATATTTCTATTTATTCAATAGTAGATGAATTTGATTATGATAATTAAATAAAACAAAGTGAAATTCATTTATTTAATTAAGATGAAATAATAGAATAAAGGTTGAAGAATTTTAAAAGATGAACTATATAAATAAATATTTCTATTTATTTAATAGAAGAAGAATTAAAGTTTAATTAATCAAATAAATCATATTTAATTAATTAGATTATCCAGACCTTTTTTAGGTGTATATACGATAAAATTCTAATTTTTTCAAATTTAGATTTTTATCTACGATATCTAACCCTTTCATTTGGTTTCATAGTGTTTTATTGAATATTTTTTCCTTAATCAAGTTTCAAAGTCAAACCAATTATAATTCAGACATAAGCAGACCGTATACAACATAACTTTTTTAATATACATATCAAAATTCAATATTTTTTCTTTTTTACCAGATCAAGGACATCAATAACTAGCCTACACATATTTTTTA
This sequence comes from Sequoia sempervirens, assembly GCA_007258455.2. Taxonomy (NCBI): domain Eukaryota; kingdom Viridiplantae; phylum Streptophyta; class Pinopsida; order Cupressales; family Cupressaceae; genus Sequoia; species Sequoia sempervirens. Next base: position 15,292 of record VDFB02004850.1, on the reverse strand, counting down.
GAATTTTATTTTGATAATCTACTATTTTTCCACATGTGCAGAACAAAGAGCTTGATTGTTAGTGAAAAAACTATGTTTAATCAAACTAAAAAAACAAATACATAATAAAACCAAAACATATTAAAGTTATATTCGATGGATAGCTCATTTCGAGGACTACCATCATCAAGTTGAGTCTGTGAAGACTCCTCTATTTTTATCGTCACTTGAGCTTTGACGGGAAAAATTATGTAGAAATTTGGTGCTAGAGAGGGAGAAGGGGGGAGCAGGGGGGAAAAGGGGGGTTTGAATGAACCTAGGTTCGAGCGAACCCCCTCTTTACCATAGTCTTCATTAATTTTTTTTATAAAAAGTGGGATCCATCATTTAATATGGTTCGATCGAACTAGGGTTGCCCCTTTTGGGTCCGTTCAAACACCCCAGTTCGTGTGAACCCCTAAAAAGTAATTTTTTATTTCATAGGAGCATTTTTGCAATTTTCCTTCCTCACTAGAATTGTAAACCAATTTTGTGGGTTTACCCTAAAAAAATAGGGATCTAATTGCTAAGACATAGAGATTGGGTAGCATCATAGTATTGGAAGAGAGGCAAAATGCCAGAAAGGTTATTCCAAGCATAATGACTATGAAAAATTTAAGAAAAAAAAAAATTCAAGAGGCTCTAAGCTCCAAGCTTTAACATAAATCTCCAAGAAATGACTAACATAAATGACACAAGATCACAAGAATGATAAAATGAGAAAAAGGAGGGTTTATAGGTTTTTTAGAGGTTTTAGAGAATTAAAGGATATAAACATAGTGGGCAAGTAATGAATGAGATGCCACCAAAATTGTTGAAAATTGAAGGTAAATTTTGTAGCTTTAAACTTGTAATTCCTATGCAACTATAGATTAATTAAGTATTTTTTTTCACAATTTCTTTGTGGGTGATTAATCTGATTAGATTCTTTTTACCATTTGTAGAAAGTAGACAAAATTTGTAGAAGAATAAGACTAGAAGAAAGAAGTTACACAACATATACCATGGAGAAACCCTTTCAGGAAAAAAATTCAACAAGAATCAATGTATTATTTAATCTAAGAATAAGATTACAATAATTCCAATCCTTGCTTGAGATGCTTCTTTTTCCTTCAACAAATATTCTTCACAATTGGAAATAAAATCTAATACAAAATCTCTTCAACTTTCTTGAGATAAATAGGAAATAATCAACCTTGTAAACTCCACCAGAGTTACAATTACAAAGCTCAATGCTTATCTCTCAAAACCTACACCTATCTCTTGCAAGTAGAGTTCTACCGTGAAGAACAATGTCAAAAAAAGTGCTTCATCCATTTGGGCATCCCAAACTGAAGGGTTAACCTTGTAGTTGTCAAAAATATCTTATGCAAGCTCATCCTCAAAGTAGGCACTCAAATTGGGTCCCACTTAACTGAGCATTATAAATATATTTTCCATGCAATATTTGTAATTCAAAGATTCCAACTTGGGCACCCAAAGTGGGTCCAAGTCAATCTTTGTTAACTGAAACATCTCTCTCCACCTTTCATGCAAAATATCCTGCATGAATGACCATCCCCTATTAACTGAAAGTAACAACCTATTATTTGACATGTAACTAAAGTCATTAGCCATGCAACTCAAGTCAACTGAAGTCAACTACATGCAACTGAAGATAACTAAACTGAACTGAATTGAAACTGAATTGATATGATCTAAACTAAACTGAACTAAAACTAAACTGAACTGAAACTGAACCAAACTGAACTAAAACTGAATGGATAGTACCACTCCACATACATTGTAATTATCAATCCCTATTTTGTAGGAACTTGACATGCATTACATAAGAGTTATCAATCCATTAAACAACTAACTAAACTAAGGTGTGCCCCACCTCCCATGTGTGCGCCCATGTGTTCCTATTTTATAGGAGATGTCCTAGAGCATCCACACATATTCCTATTATTTAGGAATAATTACAAATGTCAATTTACATGTGCATTTCATTTGAATTTAATCTCTTTCTAATCCTAGTTTTGGGGAACACTTTCCAAGGACTTAGGAGATACATGAAATATGTTTAGAATGCAATTAAATGGCATCCTATTTCCAACATTCTCCTACTTGACATTATACATTTCAATTATTCTAAACAAGGAATCATTATTATAATCAAGTACAGGACACAAGGGCAATGGCTTTCCTACACCAACTAATCAATCCATGCCAACTTCAAAAGTAACCTGCATAATCTTGAAGCTCCAAGCAATGATTAAAACTCAAAACCAAGAGAACTTATCTATATAAACTGGTTTCTCATGATAATTTGCAACATTGATCAAAGTGTCAACTTTCTCAATCAATACTTTCCCACTCTCAACCATTTCTCGTACAAAGTGATACTAACATCAACATGCTTAGTATGAGTATGATACATAGGATTTTTTAGCTAAACACATAGCACTCCTGACTATCACATTCAAGTATAATATGCTTGCAATTAAAACCAATACCTTTCCCAAGTCTCTGTAACCAAACTACCTCTTTGGAGGCAAGTAAAACCACCAAGTGTGTTGAACTCATGTACAACCAAGGTGTAGGCTCCTCAGTCTTTTCAGTTGAAAATTATTTTATTGCAAGTAACCATTCCAACAAATGTCTCTAACCATAAGAGAACTCAAGCCTCACCTATGTCTCTAGGTATCCATGAGGACCTATATCCAACCAATCCATGCCAAACTCCAAATGAAACACAACACTATCATGAAGTAATCAAGCAAATGATTAATGTACCCAACACAAAGAGAACTACTACGATCAATGCAAAAGCTCCAATCTTGAACATAAACACGACATCCATGATCTAACCATCTACTTCAAGGAGATCACATGCATCATAACATACATAAATATCCTAGTCTCAAGAGAACTGGATGCCAAACTCTAAATGCAACAAGAGTAAACCATGATATAATAGCAACCACTCTAAACCAAGAAAACATATCCCCATATCACCTGAAGATAACCTTACCAATGATGCATCCACATCACTTCCAACAACTCCCACTGAACCATGGTACCGAGTCACACATGGAATCATGACTACCATATTCTCCATGAATATCATTATATCCTACCAAAGCTTCCATTGAACTATGATACCAAGCTATACATGGCAATAATATAAACATCAAACCATCACTGTCAAAAGCATATGGAATTTCAGACATTTCCTCATGATCAAAATTATGATAACATGTACCATGCCACAACTCTAAACCTCTAATCAAGAGTATACCATGACATAATAACAAAACCATCCTACAACCAAGAATCCACATCATTTCCAAATTCTCCCACTGAATAGTGATACTAAGCAATCCCGTGGCATCATGATGCACATAATCAAAACCACATTTCTGTCATAAGCTCACACCAAACCTGGGAATCCAAGCTCTCAATGAAAAAATGATAACCATCCTCTAAAGCAAGAAGATATACCTCTTTTACAGATCTGAAATAACTCAATTAAAAGCTACCACTACAGCCAAAAAACCTTCAAAGTTTTAAGAGAAAGGCGTCCCAAACTCTACCCAACCATTAGCTCTGATACCAAATGCTGAAAATTGAAGGTAAATTTTGTATCTTTAAACTTGTAATTCCCATGTGACTGTAGATTAGTTAAGTATTCTTTGTCACAATTTATTTGTGGCAGATTAATCTAATTAGATTCTTTTTACCATTTGTAGAAAGTAGATAAAAGTTGTAGAAGAATAAGACTAGAAGAAAGAAGTTACACAACATATACTATGGAGAAACCCCTTCGGAAAAAAAAATCCACCAAGAATCAATGTATTATTTAATCTAAGAATAAGATTACAATAATTCCAATCCTTGCTAGAGATGCTTCTTTTTCCTTCAACAAATATTCTTCACAACCTGCAATAAAATCTGATACAAACTCTCTTCAACTTTCTTGAGATAAATAGGAAATAATCAACCTTGTAAACTCCACAAGAGTTACAATTACAAAGCTCAATGCTTATCTCTCAAAACCAATGCCTATCTCTTGCAAGTAGAGTTCTACCGTGAAGAACAATGTCAAAACATGTGCTTCATCCATTTGGGTATCCCAAACTGAAGTGTTAACCTTGTAGTTGTCAAAAATATCTTATGCAAGCTCATCCTCAAAGTAGACGCCCAAAATAGGTCCCACTTAACTGAGCATTATAAATATCTTTTCCATGCAATAGTTGTAACTCAAAGATGCCAACTTGGGCACTCAAAGTGGGTCCAAGTCAATATCTGTTAACTAAAACATCTCTCTCCACCTTTCATGCAAAATATCATGCATGAATGAACATCCCTTGTTAACTGAAAGTAACAACCTGTTATCTGACATGCAACTGAAGTCATTAGCCATGCAACTCAAAATAACTAAACTAAGCTGAGGGAATTAGGCTGAATTGAACTAAACTGAACTGAAATTGAATTGATAGTACCATTCCACATACATTGTAATTATCAATCCCTATTTTGTAGGAACTTGACATGCATTACATAAGAGTTATCAATCCATCAAACATTTAACCCGGTTGTTGTCGCGGTTGCACCTACGCTTACTTGGAGTAGGGACCCTCTTTTTGGGATGTCTTTTGGCCTTTGGTTTTATTGGATTTGTCTTTTTTAAGATCTTGAGATATTGGTCTTACTGGTTTATGTCCTGCCTTGACACTTGGATTCTTTAAAATTGGCTTTTAGTTAAAATCCGGGTTTTTACTTGAAACTGGGATTTTCCAGCTCCGGCAGATTTTTCGGTTTCTGGTTCATTGTCTGGTCATCAGTGAATTTTTCGAATCCGGGTTTCTGCCTAACTCCGGGATTTTCCGATTCTGGCGGATTTTCCCGAACTGCATTAAAATCCTAAACTTCGTTAAAATCCCGGTTTCTACCATTTCCACGGAATTCGTGTTCATCCGGATTTTCCGCGTGTCTTGGTTTTCTCCGAAATTCTATCCTAGGCTCAGGTTTCCGGATTTTTTCAGACACGTCTTGTCGCTCATTAATGCTTCCAGTACCTTTGCTCAGACGCGTAAATGGGTGGATTTAAAACCTTTAAGCATCATTTCAACTTCATTATTCACTTGTTTGCTGCTTTGGCGTCTGAGTGCATTCTTTGTTCGAGCTTTGATTATTGATTTTGAGCCGCTTGCGTGTGGATTGTTTGGAGCACTGATTGAGGTTTTCATTGCTTGGGCGTACTTGCTTTGTAGTCGCTTCTTCAAGTTTGAGTTTCATCTGGGTTAATCCATGGTAGGTTGTCGATGGCCCTTCCATTTGTTTACACAATGATTAGGTTTTTCTGAGTTGATTGATGATCATTTCGGGTCGGCTCATGTTTAGCCACGATTTTCTTCTTATCGAATTGGGGTTTGACCCATCTCTTCATGAAAACCTCATCACCCGTGCCATGTGCGCTTGTATTTATCCATTAAATGACGGGTGCATCCGTTTGGGGGGTGTTCTCGGTCAGATTTCTACCCTCTAAGTGTGTAATTTGCTGTATTGTGCGAGGTTAGGGTTTTTTCGGTGCTTGGCCTAGATTATGGAATTTGTTATGATTTGTCTATCTTACGCCTGTATTAAACTAGTCCCCTGCCTTGTGAAGATTCGAATGCTTTAGATTCATCCTAACAGGTAGTATTCGAAACCCCGAAATAACCCTGGTTTTCATGGCGGGAGGTTTATTCATCGAAATTAGGGCATCATTATTTTGCCATAGGGACTCGTCATTTGAAAGCTTTGGAAACTTAAATTCATTTACATTCTAAATCTTGTTGGTTGGCGTCAATTTTGAAGCCATTAGAATCCCAGTGAGCAAGGTTTTTCATGTTCATTCAGTCGTCGGCTCGCGTGTTGTTCTTCGTCGGGTTCCCTTGGTGTCCGCGGAATTTCTGCGCACCCGGATTTTCCCGGTTTCGGCCAATTCTGCGGGGTATAGCGAATTTCGGAATATTTGAACTATCCGCGAAAATCCTTCCTGTCCGGACTTTTTCGGTTTTCCTGTCTGGTTTTATTTCTTTCGATTTCTCGAGGATAGGATTAATGGAGTAAATGCTAAATGCTGATTTCTTGTTGCTAATGGATGAATTTCATGATAATCTTATAAATTTTGTCTGTATTAACGATTTATTTGGGCAAATGGTGTCTTGGCAGCAGGAATCCGTCTGGGTCATATTTCTCCGAAATTCTGCCCCGACTGGATTTTCCCAGCTTACCTTGTTTTCCCGGATTGTTCTATTTTTCTGGATTTTCAAAGATTGGCAATTTGTGATAGTTCTTAACTACTTTATATGATTTCATGCTAACCTTTGGACTGGAATATGCATGATAATTGGATACTTATGATGATATTTTGTGACTACTGGCTGAATCAAGCAAGGCCGCTGCAGGAAAGTCCAAAGGTGACACGGAGGGGTCCTCCATCTCAGAGGCAGAAAGATTAAGATTGGACACTAAGAGTCAACTCCCTGAAAGCAAGATATCTTCTGTGTGCACCGAAGTGTCTGACACCAATGTTGGAGCCTGGAGATACGAGGAGTTTAAAAAGAGGACAGCTCAGAAGGATCTGTCGGTCTTGAGGCAGGGAATGATGAAATCCGGGCTTGTTCATGTGGCAGGGTTCCCTCCGGCAATCCAATGCTATGAATTAATCCTGGAGTGTGCTCGGCAGTATGACTTTGATACACAAAGTGTTGTCAGCACTGAAGGAAGAGTCTTGGCCAATTTTAGCCCTGTTTCTATTGCCCAGGCCTTTGACATTCTGAATTTTCCTTCTGTGTGCGCTCTGAACATGGATCTAGCTAGGACATACTATGAGAACGAGCCGGCTAAAGCTCAACAGATGATCAATGCTTGGTTGGAGAAGCCAAAGTCACATTACTCTAAACTGCCCAAGCAATTACACAGGATTAAGTTTAGATCGGATATTTATGATGCAGTTACATTTCTGAGCATGGTGGCAGGATTGAAGAGTGCCGGAGTACTGGAGAGTTGGATGGTCCATGTGATCACCGAAATTGAACAAGGAACCAACTATCACTGGGCAGGTCTTATTAGCACCATAATTGATAAATAGTTGAGGGACGTCCTAGAAACCAGGAGGTTCACCATGTCCTCCTATGTCATGTATGTCTTGGCAAGATTCTACCCATACAGGGGTTTGAATCCATGAGGAACATTTGGACAGGACATTGTTTATGAGATTTATTCGGAGTTGCACCTAGAAAATAGAGATTATAGAAGAGCCAATGATGCATTCACGATGCACATCACTAGGATTCTTCAAAATGCCGAGCATGTGAGATTGTCAGATGGAGAAAAGGAGTTGATAAGGAGATATGGGGCCTGGTTCATTCAGTTTCCTACCTTCTCCTACATTAGAATTGATGGATGCCTGGCTGCTCCGTACAGGTTGCCTAGATACCCTACTGATCATATTGTGTTATTGGAATTGGTGAGACAAATATGTGAGTTTGATGCAATTGTCAAGAGGGAGAAGCATAAAATAGGTTTTGGTGGGGATTTCCCTCTTGGAATTGGTGTAGCAGAGGTATTCCCTTTCATCCAATCAGCACACGCAGCAAGTGATGAGTTGGAATCTCATGGTTTCTCCTTCCATTCCAAAAGGACAAATTTTGATATCACCGGGGAAGCACAGAAGAAGGCCACCAAAGAGTACCGTCATAAGGATGACCTAGAAGACTATTGGGCCAATATCAAAGATGATTTTGAGGCAAGGAAGAAAAGGTATTCAAGGCTCCCTGTTGATGCGATCAGACAATATAATGTTAAGTTAATCCCTGACCAGTTAGAAGATGATGGAAATTTGGTGCAAGACCATGCCTATGAGTCTGTTAAGGATAGATCAATTGGGGAGATAAGCTGGAATGATGATGAGGTCACAGAGTTGGAAGACCTAATGGCCCCTGTCATGAAATTTACTACTTCATGGCTAAAACATAAGGTTTGGGAGTTGGAAAGTGAGAAGGTACCTTGTACCTTCAATTTGATGGGAAACCTTAATCCAATGTCTACTTCAGAAGAATCCGGGGAAGATGACCCCAAAGGGAAAACTAAAGATAGCTCACCCTTCAAAATAAAAATCAGAGGCCCTAAAGAAGGTGAGCCAGAACCAAAAAGAAAGCCGAAAGGGAAGAAAAGAAGTAGAGCTTTGAGAATAGGCAAGTCTTCTAAAGAAGAGGAAGTTGAAAAAGCAGAAGAAGAGGATGCTCCTCCACCATCAAAGAAGACAAGAACCACTAGGGTTTCAAAGAGGAAAGGTCAAGATACCTCTAAGAATGAGCCTCTGATTGTTGATGTGGAGAGTTTAGGGGAAAAGACAAGGGTTTATTCAAGGAAATCAAGGACTCCATCCCCTAAGGAAACTGTACAAAAGATGGATCCTCTTCCAAAGTCACCAGTTGTGGAGCAACCTAGGGCTACTTCCCCTTCGCCAAATGCACCTGAGCAAGAAAAAACCCATCAAGAACAAGAAACCGGTGGAGAGGTGAAGCCATTCAAGGAGGGAGAGCTTTTTGGTGAGGCTGCTGAGCTTGAAGTTGAAGAAAAGGAAAAGCACCCTTCTCCATTAGTCCAATATGATGATTCTCCGGCAAGCAGCAGAGGAAACAGATCACCAGAGAAGGAGAATATCCCGGTTAGAACCCCATCACCAGTGCAGGAAGAAGAGATTGAGAAGGGTGATCAAGGTGAGCAGGCCCCTGAAAAGGAAAAATATAAAGCGTCAGAACAACATGAAGAGGTAAAAATAGATGAAATCCAGGTGGAACCTGCTGTCCCGATTGGCTTGAAAAGGAGATCACACGAAAGAAACAAGTTGTTGTTGAGGACACTCCTTTGGATTGGGATGAGATGCTGTCTAAGATCGGTAAAGGTAGGAAGAAGAAGGCAGCTAAGGTAGTTTCAAAGATAGAGAGGGATGAATTAAACAACAGAGTCATCCACATTGCCACCCCTGCTGCAGACAAGACTAGAGAAGATGTTACTGGTGAGGATTATAATATACAAACTTTTAACCTTGGACCAGCATCTATGGAGCAAGATATAGAGGAGTATGAAGGACTCAGTGCTGTAATAATTGGCAGACTAAGGAAAGAGACCCAGACTAAGCATGAGCTGAGAAAGGAAAATGAGAGGCTTAGGAAATGCTTGGAAGATGTGATGAAACCCCTGCAATATCTTCACCCATCTTCTTCTGCCACTCCTAGTTTCTTGCCCAAGGAAACCATTTCCGAGATTGAGAAAATAAAAGCCTCTGCTCAAACTACAACTGATTGGTTAAAGGATGTGCAAATAAAAGGAGATAATGCAATCAAGGATATCCTTTCAGTTGGGAAAGATGCAATCAGAGCTAAGGACTTATTGGAGCATGTGCTATCCCAGGATAAGGAGGATATTGATCTTCTATTGCAGAAATCCAAGGTGATTATGGAATATGGCAAAGATCAATTGGCTACAGATGGAATTCTTTCTTCCTCCAGACTAAGTGAACCGTGGGAATGGTTTGAGGCTTTGCAGATTCGGCAGAAGGCCATGAGGAAGATTCTGAAATGAAAGAAATCAATAGATGGTGATTTAACTGGAGTCTATGAGGGTTGTATTGCATTTTTTGAGGTCATGACAGGTAGGAGGAAAATTGCTCCTAAGTATCTGAGCCTAGAACAGCTAAGGGAATGGTGGCATGATGTTTATGCTCCAGATTCTGAGAATGTCATAACTGGACATCAGTTAGATGATGCAACAACCTACCTGGCGGTGATGGATAAATATCAAGCCCACAAAGATGATTGGAATCAGACTGTTAAGCAGTCAAAGGAGGAGATTGGCTCCATAGGATGTCGGCTTAGGATCTTGCCTTTGCCACCTGTCACCGAGCTGGATAAAGTGTTATTGAGGGTTCAAGGATCATTGGCCCAGAGTAAAGATAAGGGAGGCGGTAGTTAATGCCATTTTGGAGATTTGTGCTTCCCTATTATTATAGGGCATGTATTGATCCGGGCTACATTGGGGACCGTGTCTAGGCCAACCTTGATGATATATCAGCATTTAATGTGTGCCTTATTTTGAATTCCTAAGGCCGACTTGTTTTGGCAGTTGTTCTTATTTTGTAAATGTTTGGCTGGGCCGACATGTCTTGAGAATTTGCTATAAAAGGGCATTCTTGCCTCATTGTAAGGGTTAGCTAGAAATAATAGAGACAAGTTAGACCAAAGAGCTAGAGCATTTTGTAGTAGAAGTAGTAGTTAATTTCTTGAAGCAAACATTGTTACAGAACAGTGGAATTGTTGCAGCATTTTGATGATCTAATACAATTGAAGACATTGTGGTTTTCCTGGTGAAATCTCTTGTGTTATTTTATCTTGCATGGTTCCTGTTGTTTCATCTTTCAAATTGCTTAAAGATTTAGGGTTTAGTGTTGAGAGTTAGATTAATTTGGTGAGTGATGTGCATGATTTCATATTTGGAATGTTTGTAGCAATCTCTGGTCTATACTCCCAGTAACTATCTGATTGTAGTAGGCTGGTGAAGTCAACCTGGACCATATAGTTATATGTGCTTAAGTTCGATTGTGGATGAATATCTATGATTTGAAAATCTATATACCTTAGAAGATTGCACCGTTCTTGTGATATTGCATTGAGGGTTGATCAAGGACTGGTTATTTGAGATTGGTCCGTTCCAGATATCTGTCATTGGCATTGTTCATTCTAGGAATAGTTTAGATCTTATCATATCCTTGCACCTTTATCTTTTTGCTATTTCTTTATCATCTTGTTAGATTTAGGATTTGAGATCATCATATTGGAAAAATATAGTTTGCATGTAGTAAGGTCAGGTTGTGATTACCAACACTTCACATATTATCCGAGTTGTTTATGCATTGTCATGACCCACACCAGAGACCAGGGTGATTTTCAATAATTTATTGTTGGAAATAACCTTTCAAAGAATAGAAGATTGCATTCATGCAGTTGTTAAGCAGTCTGAGAAAACACCATCAACACGAACCAAGGTGTGTCCCACCTCCCATGTGTGTGCCCATGTGCTCCTATATTATAAGATCTCTCCTAGGGCATCCACACATGTTCCTATTATTTGGAATAATTACAAATATCAATTTACATGTGCATTTCATTTGAATTTAATCTCTTTCTAATCCTAGTGTTGGGAAACACTTTCCAAGTACTTAGGAGATACATGAAATATGTTTAGAATTCAATCAAATGGCATTCTATTTCCAACAAAAAATTGGTGAGAATCCTCATAAAAACTAGGAGCATTCCCAAAGGGGTGCCCTAGAAGGTGCACATGTAAAAATGGGGCACTACTACCGTTTGATGCTAGAGCCCCCAAACTTCTAACGAATGTGGATAAGGATATATTAAGATACATGAAAGTGTTTTTATGTCAAAAGGATTTGAGCAAGAGATAAGGAGTGCAAACACAATGCTAGGAAAGGTGTCTCAACCTTGCATCCTACTATTAGTGAAATGAGATTGAATTGGCTAAAGCAAGTTATAGTGATGTGTAGCTCTTGATCTTTAATTTTAAAAAGGATTGAATTGATCTTTTAGATTAAAATTTATAGCTACCAGAAGTTAGGTTCCCACTTTAGGAATGCAATAATTTCCATGACATATATTAGAGTTGCAAGAGGGAGTGAGACATGTTGAAAAGAACATTCACCAAGCTATGGCATGTAACATGACTATCCTAAAGCCTATTTGGAGGGTTTAAATAAGAAAAATATAGATCCTAAGTTGGGAGGATAACTATGACATGTTATATCTGATTTGACAACTTTCTTGGAATTTGGGTGCTTGAATTTGACTAGGGGACTTGTGTGCCCTATTTCAGTGGCATTATCTCATAATTTGTAATTCCCCTTTGGTGGTTTCTTCTATTGGTTTCTCTTTTTAGTGGGTGCTTGAAATGGAGTTTGCATAGTGTATATTATAGTTATTTTTATGATATTGATATTACTCAAAATTTGAGTGTTGGTGTTGTCTCTTATGAAGGATTATTTCCTAGATTGTATTGTGACTAATATTGTCATTGATTAATACATTGGTTGAAAGTTTGAAGGTTGGTTTTTTACTAAAGGGTTTACATAGGATACATAAAATTATATTATGGTGAATGATATTATTATGTTATTTCTTTCCTAAAAAATATTTTAGATCATAATTTGTATTCATCTCTCCTCTTAGATTAGCATATAAATTATTTCCATAAATTGAATTCCTTTCATTTAGTAGTAGATCTTGATCAACTTAGGTCCTAGGTTATAGGAACAAAGTCTTTTGCATTTATCTTGGTTTGAGTGGGAGAGTGCACCAGAAGATATTTGTTTCAAGGAAGATGACAAGCATACCTATATTGGAGATGTTTTTTATTGTTGCACTAACTTTGATCTATGGAAGCTATAATTTAAGATTTTCTAATAGATCAAGATTATGGTTTTTAATATCTAGATCCAAACCAATTGTATGCCACTTTTAAATGATTAGGCAATGTTGGAAAAAATGAAAGAATCCTTCTCATGATTTTATTTATAAATTTTATATTATTGAATATCTATGTACTAGAAAAGGATTTTTAGAAAATTTGAGGAAACCAAACTAGAGTAAATCCCTAGTTAATAAGCTTTTTCTATATATGAAGCTATACAATTTGAGGGTAGGTGATGGTGATTCTAGTACTAAGGACTTGAATGTGTTCAACATAATTGTAATCTCGAAAATGGAAGAGGAAAATTGATGAATGACACTTCTATTGTCTTTTCTAGGCTCATGGGATAATTTCATAATGACTATTGGAAGCAATATCTCAAAACGAGTGCTTGAGAAGATAATAGTTGCTTTTATCTCAAAGGAGATGAGAAAAAAGACTACTAGATCCACCAAGAAGGCCTTGGCCATTCATGGGTGGTCTAAAGAAAAAAGGAAAGAAGGACAAGGAAATTTATAAATCTCATGGGATATCTAATTCCCCTAGAAATTCAAAAAATAAAATTTTGAAATTACAACAAGATGGGTTGTAATAAACACCCCTAATTTTTTTTTTAAATATTTTAAACTAAAAATGGGATGCATAACTTCCTTTCCACTTTTTGATAACCCATATCCTATGGTGGGCAAGGTGAGAGCATACATTGTTAAGATTGTAGTTAAACTAAAACCAACAACTAAAAGGAAAACATCAAGCGACAAGCCAACCAATTACCACTTTTTGGTGGGATGCATAACCACATACAAAAAGAATAAACATCCACTTATTTAGTGGGAATTATGAGGGAACTTCTACCTTTTAGTGGGGAAGATTATTCAATAAATTTGAAAGCATTAAACAAGCTTCTTCAGCTTTCTAGTGGTGAGTAATTACAATAAGGCCACTTGTTCAATGGGATAAGTATCAACACAATCATGATACTAACTAGAAATACCTCCATCTAGTGTTACAATGTTAGCTCAATTAAAATAACACAATATGAAATGAGATATTGTTGATATGAAAAGAACTATCATAACACCCACAGAAGTTTGTGGATCATGAACCCATCACCCAATTTGCAACATTAATCATTATACCTTGTAATTAGGTGTTGGTATACACAACTACATGTTTGAAAAATCATTATAACTGCTAGTATTTGCTATAAAAAGTCTAATGCACTTTGAAAAGGGTTGTTGTAGGTTTGAAAAACTAAGGTAATCACCCCTAAACTCCTTCTATGGATGCTAAATCTGCATTTGGCTAAAAAACAAACAAACACGAGTACCATTAGTTAAATCAAGTAAATCACATATAGCATCCCTATGAAATAATTGATCATGTTATCTATGCAAACAAAGTAAGTTATCAAAATAAGCTAAGTGAAAGCATAAGAAAACAGGAGTCAAATTCTATCCCATAGTGGATTGGTGCTTCTATGGAAAGAAGCCCTTTCCCAATCCTTTGGTAAGCTCCATGATATTGATGATATGAAAATGCTATGAAGATGTATTCAGATGACAATGATATGGAGAAAGATCTAAAGATTGCCGAGAGAAATGGACAAAATCAGTTCTCAATTGAAGAGAGTGACTTTGCATGAGATTGTGGAGGATTTGATGAAGAATGAAGCCTTCTATTTATAAAAAGTCAAATTCTAAGAGTGCTCAAAATAGAGCAATGTGGGATAAAGATTTGACCAATGAGATGAAGCCACTTGTCAACTTGTGATAGGCTGAGGAATGAGCACATTTTGGTCAATGTGCCAAAGAGGGGGATATTCAAATTTGAATTTGAGAGTTAAATGCTGAGTTTGACCTTTGCAAAGGGACATATAAGAGCCATGTAAGGCCTCATAAATGCTTTGTTGGATGTACATGTCAACTTGTTTTTTGAATTCAAATTTGAGGGAATATTCCTCAAAGATGCCATGTTGATGGAAAATGCTGATTTTATAAATGAATTAAAATGCTTTATTGGTGCAAGTGGGAAAAGCTAGAGGATGTGATGGGTGGTTAGATTAGATTAATTAGGATTAGCTTAGTTAAGATGATGCTTAGATGCTTTGACCCATTTGACTTAGATTTAGGGATTTAAATCAAATCAAAGGGAGATGAAAGGGGATAAAGATTTAGTTAAATAAATATTTGATTTATTTAGCTAAGAGGTATAATGATAGGATCAAGTTGATTTATTTAATTTAAATTGATGACTTTAGGAGATTGACCAAATAAACTTGATTTATTTGATGAATGGATGAATATGAACTAATCAAATACATGATGAAAATTTCACGCGGTCTACATTTTTCCTCTTGAAGCAATGTACTTGGTGTGTTGGTTCAAAGAATAAACTTATGCGATAAAAATTGAAAAATTTCTGATTTTTTCAGATGATGCCCCAAAGGAAAGTAATATCAGCACATTGCCCTTGAGAACGAAAGCAAAAATATTTGATTCTGGAGGGCTGACCAAATAGGTCGATGGACATACGCATGGTCATGTATGATGATGCAAATGAGATGGTTTCAAGACGCTTAGAATAACCAATCTATATTATCCTAAACAACTTAAATGATGATATGATGTGTGTGAGATGGATGAGATGGATGATGTGATATGCTATGATTATGCAATGGATGTTCTATGCAGATGATTAGACTAATAGATCTATATTATGATGATGAAAATGCATGTAAGATGATGTGCAAAAT
>VDFB02004849.1:0-16798 GCA_007258455.2 Sequoia sempervirens | reverse complement strand
TAAACAATATCATAACAAAGAAAGGTGAATTTGGGTCAGGGATGAAAACACATGATTGGCATACCTTCATTAAGGTAATTATTCTTGTATATTATATATATTTTCGTATACTGCATGTACTTTTCAGTGTATTATGTTTACTACTTTTGGAAAAATAATTAAAAGATCATTTTATAATTGTTGTAGTACATTCTACCTATATCTCTCCCAGACAACTTCGAAAAAAATGTCAAGCAAGTTATATATGATCTTGGAAAATACATGAGGTAAGTAGTCGATATTTTTTCAATTCGTTGTATAGATCTTATAATTTCCATTTGTTTTACTTGTTATGTAATATATTGTATATTGTTGTTAAATCTCGTTAATATATTTGTGCCTTGAATCACTTGTAGATAGTTGTCATCTAAAGAAATCCATAAACAAGATATAAATTATTGGAAGAGAAAAATTCTTCGTCTAATATGTGAAATGAAAAAGTTTCTACTTTCAACATTTTTCAATGCACAAGAACACTACCACATACACCATGTTGAAGAGATTGAATTGTGTGGACCTGTGCACACAAGGTCAATGTGGATGGTTCAAAGGCGCTTGAAATTTTTGAAGGATTTGGTTAGACAAAGAGCACATCATGAGGGTTCTATGGTGGAGGGATATATGGTATACCAAACCATGGTGTACATTACTGAATATCTTCCTAAGTTTGCAACAAAGATCTATGTAGATCGCATTTGGAATCCCAACTCTATTAACAAATTCAAAGGGGAGTATCTAATGGGGAAAGGTAGATTGAAGAAATTGAGAGGTAATTATAATAAATTTTACATTTGGTTTTTATGTATATTGTAATTATTTAATTATTAATCTTCAATATACATCAATTATAAATTAAGGTTGTATACCGTGGTAATTAACTAATTGATGTAGACCTAGGGGACTCAACTCAACCAACCTATCAACCTGCCTTTAAAAGGCTTCCAAAAATTTTAGAATGACCACTTTAAACAATCCAAACAACTCTCAAAGTTTGACAAACAATATAAGTCAAATTTCGCACATTGACTCCTTGAATCCTTGTAGCAGCGCAAACCTAGTTTTTCCCAATAACTCAAAACTTTCCCAAAACACCAAACAAAACCTTGATGGTTTTATACACCCATTTTTGTTTTATTAAACATACTTCAAGGGAAAGTAAAATTCCTTTGGACCAAATGACCAAAATCACCCTTTCTAGGTTCTACTGATTAGGTTGATTAGGCCTATTTTACAAAACAACTAGTCTTTAAACTTGTCATATTCCCATGAAATCTTGGGGAAACAATATGTATGCCTCCAAACCTCCAAATCCACAAAAATATTCCACTTGTACGACCAGATTCTTGCCAAACCCAAAAACCCTTGTTTTAGGCCAAAATCATGAGGGTTTTTTCAATCTCATACTTCCACGACCTCCCAGACCTCAAAAACAACACAAAAACAACCCATTAGGTCTACACATGGGTAAAAATTCATAAAATTAGATCTCCCATACATATTTTTCCTCACAAAACTCTTGAGGACAACAACTATAGCTTCTTTATTTCTCATCTTATGAGGGTTTACAATGATCACCTTATGCCTTTTAAAGGCCTTTACACCTCAACTACCGAAAAACCAACTCTACAATTGAATTTTTAATATTTTATGATCACATGAAACATAAAACACACTAATTTCAAGGTTGTTAACATCACTATTGAAATGTTCTAATTTTTTGAATTTGTTAACATCGTTTGTGAATTTAATTTTTTTTTGATATAGTTAATCGAGAGTGGGATGCACTACATTTTTTATGTTGCAAAGAATATTTATTGGATGATGGTATGGATTAAATGATGTCAACAATCTGGCCGCGCATTAACATGGGAAGGTGTGGCTTCATTGGTTAAAGAAGCTCATCGTAATGGAGATTCCAATGTTATGCAAAGGGAAATTGATTTAGCATATAGTTTAAGAGATAAGCAGGTGCATATAAATATACTAATCACCCATATTTAATTATTTTCAATTATATTGATGTATATATATGTTGATATTTTTTTCTTTGCATACTTTCGGCCAAAAATAAATATGTTTATCAACTGACAATATTGCAATATCTTTTTCATGTTTGACATATTGCAGGTGAAACACCACAAGGCTATGTGGTGCAGTGGTCATAAATTTTGAATCAAAAAGTTGGAAGACATGAAGAAAACTTGTGATTCTGGGATAACTACAGCGTTCCAAGTGACTAAAGTTTCATCTAGAAGCGACATACATCCAGAAGTCTCATAAAATCGATACTATGGGATTTTGGATGATATAATTGAGTGTGAATTTATTTCTTTCAAATTATTTTTGTTCATTGTCCTATGGTATAGGCTACGATTGAATGAAAATGATCTCGAGAGAACTGTTATTAAACATGATAATGGATTTACCATGGTTAATACAGGGTCGATCAAGCAAGCTAGAAATGAGCCCTATGTTCTTCCAAGCCAATGTGAGTAGGTATTTTACTCGGAGGTTCCAGGTAAACTAGGTTGGTAATTTTTTGTTATACATGATCCAAGAGGGAGGCTAATAAAGTATAATGTGGTTGAAGAAGAAGATACCAAAGAACTAGAAGATGATGTTAATGATGATTAGGATCAACAATTCATTGATGATGTGCCTGGCGAAGATGTCGAAGAGGAGGAACTAGATCATGATGATGTAGGAGTTCACGTTCATGAAGATGATATCTGTGTGGATGATGACATTATCAAAACTGATATCAATGACGATGATGATGATATGCCAATCCTTACAATGTCGAATCTAGATTAGATGATATTGTTAGATTTCCAGAATCTGTTGCTAGACTAAAATACTTCCACACAAGAGAGATTGATGGCGAGAATGCTTGCTTCACAATGCAAGATTGATTCACGATTGAATTGATACAAATGTACAAGATGAGGCTTGCTTATAAAAGGCAAGCATGCAACAACTAAATCTTATCTTGAGCAAAAAGATAGCTCGATAAGATAAAGATGAGATCCTATAACTTAGGAATTAAAGATTGCCTAAGTAAACTTATGAAGATGTAATTAAATAGTTAATTACACCAACACCCCCCCATAAGTGCAACTTAGGGAGAAGATTATAATGCAAACTACTATGGGTCCCGGAAACTAGGCCATGTTAGGTACCCATTTACAGATGCAAATGAAATGCAATCTCTCATAAAGCAGAGAAAAGGGGAAAACCCAATGGGAAAAAACCCCTCTCCAAAAGAGAGAAAACAAAAACAAGCATGATAAATGTAAGCATGATGTATGGAGGACTCAATGATACCCCCCAAGGATTACATCCATCATGAATATACAATAAATGACCCCCCCATAAGAGGGAAGTAATGAGATAAGATATCCCCCCCATGATGTATGATCTCCTGCAAGTATGGTTAATGTTTGAAGACAAAACGAAATCCAATGCCTACAAACAATGTTTCTCCCCTTAGGAAGAAGATAGACCAAGTACAACTGCAAGAATGATTCCCATTCTGGATAGGAAGAAGGAAGAGGAATCCATATGTATGAAGATTGTGTCTCTGAAATCTGCTCATGTGTTGCCAAGTTCTTGGATGATGAAGATGATGCCACAATCCAATCAGGTACATGCCCAATCACAACAAACTGTGACAAACCAGGAACAAGTGGAAACTGATCTTGAACAAACTCCATAGACAAACATGAAGTGATAATAGTGGACCCATGACTATCATCAAATAAGAGAGATAAACCCTCAAATTGGTCCTCCAAGTCTGAAATGTGAGACTCCATAAACAAAGAAGCAATATCTGTCAAATAGGAATCCCAATTAGGAAGACTTTTAGATACCTGCAATGAATCAATGGTAGTACTCAATGACTCATCAACAGAAGATGAAGAATCAAGAACCTCTGAAGCATTTGCAATCTCCTCCAAAGGATCACAAGTATGGGTTATCAACTCTGAAGAATGAAGAAGCACATGTGAGTTGGAAAGAGGACCTTCAAGAGATGGAGAAGAATCATAATCTTCATGCACCTCTCTAATGTGATTCCAAAGAGCATGAGGACATTGGAAGTGAATAAGTGTCTCCAAAAAGTCATCATCTACATTTTCAAAAATAACTCTAAAGACAGCAGCCCTGAAGCCTTTCCAAATGCAATACTCATCAGCTGTGCTAGGACAAGGAACTTTATCAAATAAATAGGACAATAGATTCCTCTCACCAAGATGAGTGAGTATTAAATTACTCCATTGCCTATAGTTCCCATTCTCCAAAGTAATTAAATCACCCATTTACAAACATATGAGCTCCGAAAGCCAAAAAAGAGATTTGTCTTCAACCTGGAAAATATGGCACAAAACTGCAAGATCCCTGCAAAATATCTGCACCACTGAAAAATTGACTCTTCCAGCTTTCCAACGATATCTCGTTTCTGAAAAATTGCCTTCGTATGCAAAAGTTATGATAAAATGAAAAAAAGGCCTATAAAAGGCACTATGGGGCCAAAACAGACAGGCTAAAAAGGTGCAAATTTTTGGCACTTGAGGGATACAATTTGGTCACCAATGTGACTTTAGGGCTATCAGAGGAAAAAATAAGATTTCTGCCACATTACATGGTCGGCATTTATAGACTGTACAACAAATTTTAAAAAAAACTACAGAATATAAATCCCGTCGGCCTTTACACACAATGTCGGCTTATTGAAAAACACACGGTTTGCATACAAATATGACTGCGACCTATATAAATCACTGCCTGGCTTGTATTGGATATAGAACAATCAAAACATACCCATGTACCACAGGCAATAATGTCGAGCAACAACTATGAGTTGATGCAAACCTTGCGATTAGATTTGACCCGGAAGACAGCTGAACACCGACGCAGATGGTACAGGCCGATCAATGGCAGTCGATACAGACCAGATCAGACAGAGGAGGTACGCCAGTCAGAATGACAGCGACGTGGGCAGAAGGTACGCCGGACAGAATGACAGTGCCGGATCTCTGGCCGATGCAAGTGGATCTACTGTTGACCGCCGATGGAAGCGACCAAGCACAGCAGTGGCTTAAATGCCGATGGGAATATCCACCATCCAAATCTGTTGACCGGTGGATGACAACAAGAACAAAGCCAACTGCAGGTACGCCGAATGTTGATGCTGATCTGACCAAATGAGTGATCACCGGTGAAGTATGAGGGAACGCCGACCAGATCTGATGTTCTATACGCCGATATGCCAATACCGCATAGCCACCCGCGGATGCTGATGTCGATGACAGATGCAGATCTGGAAAAAAAGTACACTGACAACTTGGGTATAGCCAATAATGCCCGCCGAGAACTTGTGACCAGTCTGTGGAGGACAGGGAATATTCCCTGCAAAGATGCCTTTCACAACTATCCGCAGAAAATGCTTTCAATAATATTTTTCCAGATCCATACAAAATATAAATTTTCCCCCAAAAAAATTTTGCCCCAAAATTTCAATAATATATCGCAGAAAATATTTGACAAAATATTTTTTTTTTTGTGAAAATAGAAAATCGTACCGCTTGGGAGGCTGTCCCAGCAAAAAATTTTTGCTTCAAAAACAACTTTACCCAAATATAGGCGAATTTACAGTCAAAATTCATCTGCGGAACCTTCTGATCTCAATCGCGAGGTTCTTGAAACCCCAATCTGCACCCAGCAAAAATCTTCAAGCCATAATAATAAAACCCTCAGATTCGGGAAGGAGTCCGCAACCCTGGAAGCTCTGATACCATGTTAGATTTCCAGAATCTGTTGCTAGACAAAAATACTTCCACACAAGAGAGATTGATGGCGAGAATGCTTGCTTCACAATGCAAGATTGATTCACGATTGAATTGATACAAATGTACAAGATGAGGCTTGCTTATAAAAGGCAAGCATGCAACAACTAAATCTTATCTTGAGCAAAAGGATAGCTCGATAAGATAAGGATAAGATCCTATAACTTAGGAATTAAAGATTGCCTAAGTAAACTTATGAAGATGTAATTAAATAGTTAATTACACCAACAAATATGTCAGACAAAAAGTTTGATGAAGAAGAAGATCAATGACATTGAAATGTATGAGTTATGTGATTGTATTATCTATTTGATATTCATTTCTTGATAGAATTATATTTGACTTATGTGGTTACATAATTAATTCATGATGTACTTTTTAATGTTTAATGTTTAATTCATGATGTTACAACTATTGTAGTTCTCCTAGAAATTTCTATATGATCATAATGAATAGTGTTTTGGGAAATTTCATGAAAGATGACACATTGAATGTAGTAGTGAAATAATTGCAAAGTCGTTTAGATTTTTTAGACCAATCACCCTTCAAAATTTCAGTTTTAGGATCATCTCCAATTTGATTACTAGGAAACATAAGATTGGATTTGATTGGCTTATCTTGGAGGAACATTGTGGCTTTGTGTAATTGCTACCTATTTTTAGCTACAACTCAAAATAGGTGGAGTTGAATTGTATTCATTACAGAAAGGTGCAAAATTTATGCTAAAAGTATTCATTGAATTTCAAATTTTGACTATGCAAATGTTTGTAATAGAAGAGCTCATAAATTTGCATAAAAGAATGTCATTTTTTATTCATATTGGAAAGACTGAAGTCCTACACAAGCCGCATGAGTTACTAATTTTATTTTCATAATCAAATGATGGGTACAAGAAAAGAATTTAAACTATACAACTAAAAATAACATGGACATAAGATAGAAGGTGATTCATCATTTCCTTGAATGACGAATCGTCTTCACGTTAAAGTCTTCAATTGTTGTACTTTCAAATTGATCCAACTCCAGGCTCCAAAAGCATCTATAAATATGATGAAATGTGATATTAGAGATGGTCTCTAAGCAATGACAAATCATATCCTATCATATGCCTACATTACCAACAAAAATATAACACACACTCAATTAGGCATTCATCAGATGATTTGAACGAATCAAATTGATATGATTGAAAGGAACAAAACTCAATGTAAGATTGCAACTTCATTTATTTTTCTAAAGTGTTTGTTTAAGTGTGCAAGTACAGGTATAATCATCATTCTAGTCAATAGATATTCTTATGAGTGGTGTGAAATGTGGCTCCCACAAGGGTTGAGCCCAACTCATAAACAGTGACATGGGACAACAGTATGGAATGAAAGTAATTATCATTCTCCATGAATAGATAGTTGATCAAGTAACTTTATTTCAACTTGATAAAATCAAATTGAGTAAGTCACCTCTTGTTCATCATTTGAAAATATATCAAGAACAATTACCAATCATTCATTGGAAAAAGCTATCATCAATGATGGAACAATAATCATGATCAAGTGCAGACTCAATGTAAACAGATGATGCAAATTAAGGTGTTTCTAAAATCAATCTGCCATCAATAGTAAATCATAGTCATAAATGATGGTTACAGGCATAAGAATGCAAAGGTTCAAGGATGACCATCATGATAGCATGAATGCATAACACAGTAAGTTGCAAGTCTATAAGACAAAGAAAGTGTTGATAACATAGTAAGTTGCAGGTCTATAAGATAGATTTATAAGAGCAGCCTTTAAATTCATTATATATAAAGAAGATGAAACAAGCATAGGAGAAACAACAAAGCTTGTTCTTTCATTAAACAACAATCTTTTCCATATTCTAGAAAATGAATGATAGCTCCCTCTAAAGGATCACATGATAAGATTTAAAGTGCCAATGAGAAAGCAACCACAACGTTCATGTAAATTCAATGAGGGGAAGTCATGCTTTGTATATCCGGGAGCCCTCAAGGATAGAAAATGTTGATCATTCAAATTGGAATAATACTAAAGAGAGCAGTCTAATGTTAATAAAACACAATCATGACAAGACATCAATGCAAGAATATGTTTTGCATTGTCTTTTGTTCAGATTTGGGAGCTAGGCATCTCAAAGTTCTTTTTGATTTCCAAAGGCATGATGGAATGATAGCTTAGAAAGGTTCTACACAAAGTTTCCATGTTATTGATTGAAGGAAAATCAAATAAGGGAAGACCTTTTGAAGTAGACCTGATCTCTAGCCCACATGTATTTCACACATTCAGAATAGCAAGCTGATTTCACTAGATATAGAAGTTTGATTTTTACCAGTGTATATGTTGATAACATATATTTTATGTTTTTCAATAGTCCCATATTTCAAAGTTTCAAAATTGATATTAGATTACCCAACTTCTTCTATGAATGCATATCTGATTACCCAACTTCTGGTCCCATGGAAAGCTAATATATCAATATGTTTTGAACATCTAGTTTTCATAATTAAGATAAAGATAGGATAAAACCATATTTAAGTATCAAGAGCTTATATTTTCTAAGAAGCAGGGGATGTGAGTACAGTGTTTAAAAGGATGAAATCAAAGAAGAGTCGCGACCTACAGGAGATAGAGAAACCCTCAAGCTTGAGAAAATTGAAGAAATAGTAGACAGGTCATAGCTTCAAAAGATACATTGTTCTCCTTATGCATACTCAATATTTCTAGGTATTTGTTGATTAAAAACAAAATACTTAAGAGTTTTTCTAGGCGAGAACAATGACTTACCAACAACGAAATATGGAGAAGATTTAGGCATGTTGCAACACAAAACCCACTTCCCGAACTTCATAAAAAATCTAGTTCAAAGCATTCATGGCACCCAAAATAGAAGAGCAAATAGAGGGATCCAGATCAAACTCCCAGAGAAGCTTAGTCCAAACTCCATCTTCTCCATGGCGGCGGCTATTAGGTTCTCTCAAATGAAAATGAATTGAAGTGAAAGCCTTGGTCGTGGCTTTTTTTTTTAGGGTTTTCCTTAGCCCTAGGTCGATAAGGCATCTCTTTACATTTATTTTAAATTTCAAATGTCCTCACTAATACCTTTGGTATTAGCATTAAAACCTTTGTATATTTTTCCAAAAATGCTAAATGCCAACACCGATATACCCTAGGTATGTGGTTTTTAATAAAATCATGAATAAACCTTAGCCTTTATGATTTTTATTACAAAATCAAGATGTCAAACATGCCTTAGGTTGTGATAGGATTTTTGAAAAAATCATATATGCCCTTTATTTATTGCATATTCTTATTGTAAAGAATTTAATTAAATGATTCAATTATAAGTCATTTAATTAATATGATATTTTTAAATGCAATTAAATAATAAATCATGCAAAGGAATATAAGTGAAGGTGAATTGAAGATCATGACATGCAGATTTTGAGATCATGAGTTCGATTTTTGACTTTCAGTTAGGGCAAAGTGAACTCTTCAATATTCTTGTTTTCATACCACCTTTTAGGGAGCTCTTCAGAGGTTTTTTTGATAGTTTGCATAAAATTTGCATGGAGTTATGACTTGACATGAGTTATGCATGGATCAGGGGCAGTTTGGCCACTTATTTTTGCAGTTATCATTAGTTATGTGACCTCATTTCATGCATTTACTCTTTTGGTCATGAATTACTTTGAGTTGGAGATATCTTAACTCGAGTTAGCTACACCTTTCTTCTAAGGCTCTTTTCCTTCATTGTATAAATGAGAAATACTTAGTCTTTTCTCAGTTAGTTCTTATTTTTCATCTTCTCTAGCATACCTTTTTGCAGAGAGAAAGATTTGTAACTCAACTTTTTACATCAATACAGTTTTACAGCTTTATAGGTAATCATTTTTGTAGAGTCTCCTTCTTTTCATTATTGCTATTTAGTATTAGCCTTCTCAGATTCAGGATTTTTGTATTTATTGAATGTCTAAGATGCCAATTTAATTTGTTTTATTTCAAAGCCTTTAAATTCCTATCGCGTTCATGAATACATGTACATGAAAAAAGCAATTTTAGTTGCAAATCATAAGTTGTGATGTTAATTTATCCTCTCCTTTAGGTTGTGAAAACATCATTTTCCTTCATTAAGAATGGATTATCAGGCCTTCTGATGAAACACTTATGTAATGATATTTCCCAATTTGAGTTGTGAAAATAGATTCCATAATAATCAGTTGTGAATCAATCTGCTCATAAATATCAATTAGGTGCATCACTGAAGTTTTAGTTTTAGTTCATGCATTCAATTCAGTCCTTCTTACCCTTTTCTCAACAAATCATTCAAGTACCTAATTGGTCATCATATAGGAACCGACCTAGAATCAAGAGGTCTATCTTTTGCATAGGAACACCCACATCCTAAAGATAGTTCCCATGTTTCAACAAATTTTCTTAATTTAGTCATTCATGCATTTGGGTGCAATCTAATTAACAATAGTAATGTGAGAAAATTTTGGATGGGGTACTTACTATTGCTAAGGTGGATCACTCCATTTTATGAAGGCCATACACTTATGATTGGGTCAAGTGTTCTTTTCTTTAGAAAATTCCTATTGCTTCTTTGATAGGTTATGATTTGATTAGATGGGTTATGAAACACTTATTTCAAGTAATTTATGTCTATTTTAATTTTTAATTTATTAAATTCAAACACATCCAAAATTATGTCCCTTGACTTAATTGATTATTACATTATTTAATTATTAACTCAAATGACACCTCCAATTTAACTATATATATCTAATTGAATATATCTAAAGTGTTGAACATTTTTAGATCAAATTTAGTAATTAACTCAAACAACTTTTCCAATTTAACTAACATATTTTAAGATATTAAAAAAATATGATTTATGAAAGAAGTATATTGGTGTGAAATTAAATATGATTTGTATTCCAATGTAAAAACCACAAAGAATGGAAACAATTTTTTCAACACAAACTATTATGTAGTAGTCAATTAAAATGAAAAAGCTTACTCTATATTAGTTAGGATACACAACTAAGAAAATGATCTAAATAGTCTAATAATTTAAAAAAAAAAAACAATATTAGGTAGATAATCAAACATCTTTCATTTCTACAATGACTTATTTATCCTAGAGAGTATACAAAGAAAATGAACAAACCCACAACTACCCCTATTTTGAAGGAGTTTAGTTTTCTCCCCTTCCTGATCTCCCTAATATTGTCTAATTATTTTAAAGAGACCAAGGGTCATAACACAACTTTATTCAACCCACTAAATATCTTGGTTAATGAATCTTGACAAAAGAAACAAAAGAATTGCTACATTTGGCATTTCATGTGGAATGAAGAGTGGTGACAATAATCTACTTATAGTTTAATAAAACACTATTTTTAGAAGGCTTGGCGTCAGATCGCTGCGTCAGGCAGATCAGCGTCGGATCAAACTGCGTTTTCAGGCAACAGGGCAAAAAGTCGAGATATCGGGCACGAAGACAGTTTTGAATCAAATCAGCGGCTCAAAATCGGATCAAGACAAATCCGTCAGAACATCGCGTCAGCCGGATAATCCCGAGATCGCCAGCAAATCAATCAATCTTTGGCATGAGATCCGGCAAAATCGTCAGCGCGGCGCGTCGATGTCGATCAAAGTCAAAATCATCGCGGAACATCAATCCGGATCAATCTTCAGATAATTATAATATTATATTAATTATATTATAATAACTATAATTATTATAATATTATAAATTTAGCTAATATTATATTAATTATATATAATTTATTATATAAAATTTAACATGACGCCATAATTTTCATTTTAATTGACATAATCTAAAAACCTAGCTTGTCAAATTGGAGGAGTGAGTCGCACGCCAACGGAGGAGAGGTTGCAGGAAGCCATGGATCAAGCTTGCTTGGCTACAAAA
This sequence comes from Sequoia sempervirens, assembly GCA_007258455.2. Classification (NCBI taxonomy): domain Eukaryota; kingdom Viridiplantae; phylum Streptophyta; class Pinopsida; order Cupressales; family Cupressaceae; genus Sequoia; species Sequoia sempervirens. Next base: position 4,964 of record VDFB02004849.1, on the reverse strand, counting down.
ATTAGAATTTTTGTGATTTTTTTTTCCATGAAGGCCTCTGCATCTCGTCTGTCACCAAAATGGTTTGTATATTTCATCTGAAATTTATGAATCGGAGTGCTATAGGGTTTTTGATTTGATTTGGTTTGTGAATATTACTCTTTGTGATTGTATTTTGTATATTTGTCTTCAATGCCGGTGGGACAAACCATAACTCAGTGCTTTCAATCACTTTGCAACTCCATTATTTGTGACTCTGTTGTTTTCTTGTGAAAATCACAAGTTGGAATGCATGTCTGTTGTTTGCAAGTGAGAATCACAATTCACCACCTTGTCTATGCTACGAAATTTGGGCCCCAAACTAGACATCATCCTTTTTCACAATCACACAAGCTACCCTATTGCAAGGAGAACACATAGAATCACTAATAATGGGATCCCATACTAGCCCAACTAGAATAGTTGCACCACCTTTCCCCAAATATGATTAGTGAAAAAAGTTAAACTCTCTCCAAACAAATTTAAGAGTACGTTCTAGCTCAAATCTCATAGCTTTAGTTTCTTGAAAGATAAAGCAATCCATTTTAAGCCTATTATTGTAAGAGGATCTTAAAATGCATTCTTTCCAAAAGATTCCAAACTCTAACATTCCAATTAGTACATCTTATTTTCATTTATAGTACAACCTGGCAAAATATTTGGGTTATTTTTCCTCTCCATTTTTTCCACTCTTGTGATTATTAACACATGATTCAGTTTGATTTCTCTTTTTTCATCCATCCACATCAACACATGGCCTATGGAAAAAATCTCCCTAGATGGTAGCTTCATCTTGGAATAGATTATTAATAAAATTGAATCTTTACTCTAAGATTTACTCATGAAAAGTGTATGGGAAAGGTCTTTGGAAATCATAGACTCAATGTTTTGTAGAGATTTGGGAGCAATGGGAGGTGTAGCCAAAATAACAAACAACTTAAACTCTTTCAATATTTCTAAGGAAAGCTCTTGGGAATTTTTTTTATCACCTAGAATTATCCTTGAAAAAAACAAGAAGAGCAAGCTCATTGTTGACAAAAGGCATATATTCAAGGATACCAACATATGCCTAAGCACTAGAATGAGAGTCCTCCAATTTGTCAAGGATCTCATCTAAAGTATCAAATTCATTCTCGTAAATTTTTCTATTGTCTATTTTATTATTTCCTATGCAATCAAGGATGAAATTCTATTAGCTACAAGTCTAATAATATTCTTAAGAATTTTTGGGCCATGCCTTCTTTGATGACCATCCATTTTACATAGAAAACAAGTATTCAAACCTCTCAAAACTTCAATATCATGTTTAGTTTGATTATCACTCAATTGAAAGCAAAAAATATGTAGAATACACTCATCAAATTTTAGAGATATAAAAACCCTAGACTTAAGATGGGGAAGAGTAGACCTTGTTTCTTCAACTTGCAACACATTACCCAAAGATTTGAGGACTTGGGCAATAAAATATCACATCTAAGTAGAGATATTTTAAAATTCTAACCACCTTAACATATAATTGGCTAAATCATTACATAGGGTAGAATCAAGGGTTCAAAGATGGACCTAAAAATTTTTTTTCCCATATTCTAAAACTCTTTCTTTTAAAACTCTTGATTGCATACCATGATTTTTTAAGAAGAAAGTGAATAAATATTTATGTATCATTCTATGGAAAGAAACATAGACAAGGCAGTGAACATCAGATTGCCATTTGAAATCTAATGAGGATTTTAAAAAATTCTCTTAAAGGTTTTTTTTCTACTTGATCCTATTGTAGAAGACTACTCTTTAATCTTCAGATCTACCACCTAATGCATTTGTCACTATTCTTACTTTTCAACCTTGGATCTTAAAGGAAATTTGAACCACCTTGATAGCTTCCTGTACATGCATTTTCATTCATAGTCTTCATCCTTGTCAAAACTTCCAAAGCTGTTCATTTATCAAGGTTTACACTTCCAAAGATATGATATAAGGGATGAGGATGGGATCGTGTCTCAATTGATTTTGGAAGAATAGGTACCTCTCAATCTTTAGCTTTCAATGAAAAATATATCAACATAGACTCATGTTCCCATATTCAATAATAAAGCAAGCTCTAGAATGATATAAAATCCTCTATTAAAAAAAGGATGACAATAGCTAATCAATATCAATTTCCAGAGGAACTAGTGAGTAGGGGAAGCTTCTTTAGATGATCAACTAGATGATCAAATCACCAACTTAGCACAAATCTCTCAAATACTCTTTAAGTAGACCTTTCCAATCAACTATTCCTTCAAGGAAAAGACCCCCCCAACTAGGGTTGTTGCACTCAAACAATCAAGAGGGCTTGTATCCACTTGGATCATGTCAAATAGGACTAAACCAAACCATGACACTCAAGTTTTCACTTAGGAAACTCCATTTTCTCATCGCTCTATAGCACAAATCTCTCAAATACTCTTTAAGTAGACCTTTCCAATCCACTATTCCTTCAAGGAAAAGACCCCCCCAATTAGGGATCTTGTACTCAAACAATCAAGAGGGATTGTATCCACTTGGATCATGTCAAATAGGACTAAACCAAAACATGACACTCAATTTTTCACTTAGGAAACTACATTTTCTCATCGCTCTAACCACTAGGCCTCTTTACCACTAAAAGGCTTATAGCCCTGCTTGGTAGGACAATCAAAATAAAATCCACATATAAGCTTCTATTAGGCCCAAACCAATGAACTTAGACAAGTAATATATTCCCCTAAAAATTCTCAAAACCTTATTTCTTGACAGTGGACAGTAAAAGAGAAATGGACCAAAACAACACTGCTCCAAGAGGCCTAATTGGCAGGCTACAACAGGACAGTTCACTATCTGGGCTCTCCCCTTCACCCCAAAGCCTTGAAATAGGTTCTTATAGGATAGTTACACCCATTTATATCACTCCTAAGTTCCTTCACAGTTAAAATCACCCTAAACAAGAAAAACTCAAATTTTTGCTTCACAATCTAGGCCTATCACATGAGGATGCCAAGCCTAGAACATTGTAAAACTTCCTCCACACAACATGAAATTCTCCAGAACCCTAAAAATATGAAAATATGCACAAATATCTTCCATCCCACCAAGAATTAGCATTATTACAACATGGAGATGGAAGAAAGAGCCATTCTTCAATCAAAACCCTAGTTTTTAGGGTTTTCAAACTAGTTCCTACTAAAATGGTGATATCTTATTTTATACTCAATGAAAACTTGTAAAATCACCTCCAAAAGAAATCAAGGTCTTCCCTCTATCCAACCATAATAGTAATTTACCCGTACATTATGTATAGAGGTTGTACCATGCAGTAGAACAAGAAATTTACATAGATTTTCCAAAAAACAACAAGATTTTGCATTAGAACTTCAAAATGATTCATCAACCCACATGCCTCAACCAAGAGAGGATTATTTCTATATTCAACCAACCTTCTCGATGTCCCACAACTGAAATTTGAATTGGTTGTACATTAGGAACTAACAAAAAATCATTTAGACACCTAATTTTCCAGAAAACAACAAGATTTTGCATTAGAACTTCAAAATGATTCATCAACCCACATGCCTCAACCAAGAGAGGATTATTTCTATATTCAACCAACCTTCTCGATGTCCCACAACTGAAATTTGAATTGGTTGTACATTAGGAACTAACAAAAAATCATTTAGACACCTAATTGCCTAGTTAAGGCAAGTTAATACAACTTCCACAAGCCCCACACAAAGAGCCTTCAAGAGGTGTCAAAAGGAATCAAAACCATTTTAAAACACTCAAGGAAACTCCTCAAGCACCTAGTTACCTCATGTAATTTTGATTCTTTAATTCTACTCATGCACTAAGCTTATAGAGTGAGGATGATACCTTGTGATTACATTGAAACTTATCAACACCAAGACTCAAACCTACTACAAGCCTTTGAAGAATCAATTTTTTGTTTCAAATGACTATGAGCACTAACTTCACTATTTTAAGATGTTGAAACTTTGTCATAGAGAAATAGAACATTGATGCAAACCACTCATCCTATATTAAAACATACCTCAAAAGTCTCCTACAATTAGGACATAGGAATATTTAAGATGACTTAAACAATTCTTACTTTCGCCAAAGCATAAAAATTCTTTAAGGATTACTTAACTAGTCCTTAGCACACACTCCCTCCCTGCTAGCCACTTGACATATGGAGTTTATCAGTGGACAACTGAACCACCTCACATGTGCACCTGAATTATGTCTATTAGTGTTCTAATTCATCTTTTTCAAGACAACTTAAACCAAAATATTATGTATGGTGAAAACATTCTTCTGTACAATACATTTGAGGCCTTGGTTGTGTAATTGTTGGACCATATTCACATTTAACACTTGTTAGAAAGTTTAAAATCATTAATTGCAAGGGACAGTCTCCTTCATACATTGATTTGATTTGTGATGGACACATTTGGATGGTAGTAACAATAACTTGCAATCTATCAAGACTTGATTACCTTTTAACCAGTCAAATTCTAGTGATGAAATGATAGATTAATCACAATGTCACCTTGGGATCACATCACTAAGGAAAGAACTTCATTTAACATCCTTATGAGTGTAGGTACCACAAAATAGGTATTTTTCAGATCTGTCTTCCTTGAGTGAGGGAAATTCAAGAAGAGAAGAGGAAAGCGAGACATGTAGTAGGTCTAAAAGAGGGAGATCAACTAGAGGTCAAAGGATTAGAAGAAAATTTTGTAAATGCATGGAATTTTTTCTTGCTAAAGGGGGGTCATGTTCTTATGATGATGAGAGCATTGGCGACATCGAGGTGCCCTTGAGGTACAAAAATCTACAGAAACAATGGGTACCCAAGGAACTTCCTCCAATAAACACTAAATTTTGTGTCAATGAGAGGATATATCGCATAGCACCATTGTCATTACATG
>VDFB02004848.1:0-23545 GCA_007258455.2 Sequoia sempervirens | reverse complement strand
TCCCAAACACCTACTTGGATTGAACCTTTGCCCACACCTAATGTATAAAAATATCATGCATTAGTTTCATAATAATAATGCTCAAATATCTCTTCTCTAATACATCAAGATGCATTATATATAGGACCAACCTCATCTATCTCCAAATTTTTAACTTGCACAACAAGAATGATATAAAAAATATCTAGTTTGTATATTTCATGACATGTTTTAGAACAATGATAATCTCTTGAACATTGGAAATTGTATCAAATGGTGCAAGACACCATAATTTAAGTCTTGGTAAGAGAGAGAAGGCCAAAAATTTAGTATTTTTCTCTTCATGATGAAAACATAAGTCATGATGAATTCGTCTCTATTATGGGGAATTCGTCACTACTATGAAAAAACGCAATCGTGCCTTTGTTGGAAGTAGCAAAACATTGTGCTTGGTTGTGCATGTCTAGTGATGTTCTAGATCTCAAATTTTCCTCTTCTTGGCACATTTACTCAATCTCCTTGGCTTCTTTATGTATTTTAATGTTACTTACAATCCTTTTGGGACATGTGTAGTCAAACTTGGATGCTTTGTATGCATTGTAGGGATTTGTCATTAGAGGATTTTTTTGAGAAATATAAGTTTTTGGGATCATTGTGACAACACATATAGGAAAGTGATCTAAGAGTTCCTTGAAGTTGTTCTAGATCTTAGATATAGGTGTATGAGTTTTTTTCAACAAGCCTATTTGAGACCTCATAGTAAGGCATTTTTGTAGTACCAAATGAGATTGTGCTCACATTTAGCCAAAGTTTTCACTTGAAATGTGTTTCTCTATAAAAAAATTCTCCTTAATTTGGTGTTTTCTTTGTCATGTTTCATTTACTCTCAATTAATGCTATTTGAAGTAGTCATGGTTATTGTCTTAAACTAAGATTAATAACTTGATAGCATGCAAGTGTGAGGAATATTCTCCCTATTTATAGATCGAGTTCTATAAAAGGGGTTTCATTAGTTTTGGGAAGTGATTGTTGTGAGTATTTTGGAGGTTTGTGCCCATCATACATGATTAAGTGAAAGGAAGATTTTAAATTTACAAAGAGACATAGAATTCCATAAGTGGAAGAGGGAATTGAGAAGCATAGAAGGTGAAGGAGATTATAAAGATTCTAAAACAACATTATTTAAGATGGAAAATGCCATTGAAAGGATTTTTCAATCAATGTAGACCATGAAAGGACTAATGGAGATTCTCATCGAGAGATTGGATCCTAACAATCCCAATTCCAATGAAGGAGTCTTCCAATTCCAATGAAGGAGTCTTTAGAGGATGATCAAATTCTTCCAGTAAACCTTTATTCATAATTGAGGCCAAGATTGAGATTCTACCATTTGAAGGTGATGTTGATGCAAAGAAGCTAGATTTTTGACCAGTCCAATTTGAGGTATATTTTAGCATGCATTCTCCTACCTTAAGACAAAATTTCCTTTGCTAGGTTAAGGATGGAAAATAATGATCTAACTTTGTTTAAGAGTTTCTTATATTTAATGAAATTAAAGAAACAATGTCCTATAAGTTCTTGGGAACAATTTAAAAAGTTAATTAAGAAACAGTTTTATCCTATTCATCAAGGAAAGGAAAAAAAGTATGAAATGGGAAATTTAAAGCAAAACGATGGTAAAAATGTACAATATTATGCCAAAAAAAATTATACAAGAGCTATGCAAATGGAAAATGTACACAATGAAGAAATTCAAATAAAATACATAGGAGATCTTCATATCCATATTTATTATATTTTTTTTGCTTTCCAAACTAATGGACAAAGATCCAAGCATGTGTTCATGCTCTCTATCTTGAGGAAGAAATTCATCCATCCCTTGTGAAGGGAAATGGAGCTAAATACAAGGATACTAATGTAAATTCCATTGGTATTAAGATGAAATCTACACTTCATTATGACCATTACAATAAGGTTGGAACTTGCATTTGGAGAAGAACCCTCACAAAAAATATGAAAAGGGTAAAAGAAGTTGGTGTCTCCATTGATAAAGGAAAATAACTTAAGGTAATTGTTTGCACTTCTCAAGAGGATTCTAACCTTCCTTTCACTACTAGGAAGGTTAGTTTGTTGGAAATATAATTAGTGTTTAACATTTACTTTAAGGTTGATGTAGTTTTGATTCATGTTCTCAAACTAACCTCATTGCTCGATATTTGGTTGATAAAATTGGCCTTAAAACCATTGAACACCCAAGCATTCTAGGTTTGGTTGGGTTAAAAGAGGCATCAGTGTCCTAGTTAGTAATGTAAATTGGAGTTCTCATTTATTTCTAAATTTGTGGATACATATTGGTAGATGTTTCTTCTTTAGGTTTATGTAGTTTCATTTGGATAGTCCATATATTTATGATAGTAAAGCAATGCTCTATTAGAGGCAAAGAAAATACTACCTCATCAAAGATGGAAAACTTTTAATGTTGTATGCTCACTTTTGTAAGGAACAACCTATAGAGGTCTTAAATTTTCATAGGAAGATGAGTGACATCATAAGTGTTCTTCCTATAGAGAAAAACAATGTTGAATAGGTTTCTCCATGTTCATGAAACACACTTGTACATCACACAAATAATTGGAGATAGAGGTGCAACAAGCTTTGGCTTATGTGCAAGGTAAGGTGGCATACATGTCATTAATTAAGGGGTTCTTTCATTGTCATTAGTTGAGTCTCTAAGCTTTTGAAACCAAAAGCCTCCCTATTGAGGAGGTGTGATCTAAAAAGAATATGGCTTTTGTACTTCATGGCATGTTTTGGAACAAGGAAAATATCTTAAATGTTGGAAAATGTGTTAGATGATATGTAACATCACAATGCAATTTTTTCTAGGAGAGAAAAGGTTACATAGTATTTTTCCTTTTGGTAAATTATTAATTTTTGAATGTGATGAAAATGGAAACGTCATGGGAAATTCATCCATATTGTGGTAAAAAAAAATCATCTATATTAGAAGCGGTGAAAATATTACACTTTCCTATGCATGATAATGTTTCTTGTAGTCTCTACAAGGTGTGTGTAATCAATTTTAGATGCTTTGTATGTAATGTAGGGAGCTATAACTAGATATTTTTATTGCGAAATATTTGAGTTTTATGGACTATCATAGAAGAAAGTAGGGGAAATGGTTTGAAAGTTCTTAAAGTCTATTTTAGTGGTTAGATAGAGGTAAAGGAGTTTTTATATAGCAAGCCTAAGGGATTAGACATCATTGTAATGCCATTGTTGGACTACTAAGTGAGATTATGCTTACATTTAGTTAGTGTTTTCACCTAAAGGGGGTTTCTCTAGAGTAAACTTATCTCCTTGATTTGGTGTTTGCTTTGTCATGTTTCATTTTATTTCTCAGTTAATGCTACTTGAATTCAGTTATGGTTTCTCTTAAAATAATATTTTAATATGTTGTTAACACATAAGCATGAGGAATGTCCTCCCTATTTATGAATCAAAGAATAATCTTGGAGTAGTCCCTGGGTATATCCTCAAATGCATTTTTAACTTGAACACTAGGAGAATGGATATACATCCTTGGTTAAAATAACATCACAAGAAAATTCCTTGACACCCTTGAAAATCATCACTAATGTAGTTTCTCCTAAAATAATTTGAAGAACTCTTTCATTTTTTAGAGTCTCAATCTCACCTTCATCTAGAGTATCGACATGTTTAGGTGTATCCTCAACCAAAAACCACATAACAACACTTTTCTAGAATTAGAAGATTGTGATATGCCTTGGCTTCTTTATCAAGCATACACCATTGAAAATGACTTATAAGTTTCTACTTATACTCTTCACAAAAAACTTATCTAGGAAAAATTTTATTGCCTCATTAAGTTATTTGATAAAGATATAGTATAATTGTACTCAAATCAAGAACATTGTAAACATCCAAAATCATATCATCTTCTAGCATAACTTTAGTAATGCTAGCAATGGAAAGAGAAGAATTGTTTGTTACAAAGACTTATCATCATTTTCTTTGCCAAGGTTTTTGAAATAAGCTACCATCCAAAATAAGCCATATGATGAGTGAAATCAAAACTCACAATGAATTCACATTTAGAATTTTATGCATGAAAAAAGTAAGCATGAGATAAAAGGACACTACACTTACACTTTTTACTATGATTACCTTGATTTAACAAGAATTATTTGATTTCCTCCATAATATTTCTCATTTTCTTCTTACAGTAGGTGTCCTTGCTCATGATAATACATTCCTTGTGTTTCTTCTCTTCCTTGTGATCACCATAGTGAAAACTCTTATTGTTCTTATCATTATTGTCTCCTTATTTTTCTCTTGGATGCATATATTTATTATGGCTTTTTAAAAAGTTTTGTTTCCCTTTCCTTTTACTAAATTAAGCATGTTTCTTTGAACCAAGCACACCCATTATGGGGATTTTTTCTTTTTTAATAATCCACAAATAACATATGGCATCAAATGATAGTAGTCTTGTTGCTTTTTTCATAACTCTCATAGATAAAAATGTAGAGAAAAACATGTCATAAAGTAGGGTAAAGTAACCTAGAATGATCCCAATTTGCATTTTTTTTACTTCTTTCCACATTGTTCCTACTAAAATAAAAGATCCTTTATATGAGACAAATGGTCCTCAATCCTTTCAATTGATAATAGATCAAGTTTAAATTTCTCATAGTTCATTTTGGAACTCCTTTAACTCATTACTTGTATTGAATAACTTCTTTTACTTATCAATCATCTTCTTTGAAGTTTTTCTACTTCTATGTATGAAAATATTATTTAGGCACAACATGGATCAACATAGTACAATAATTTTATCCACCCTATTGAAGCATCCTCTTGTTCCTCAACTTGTAGGATTTTTTCATCCATGCATTGCTATTTCCATAATCCTTTTGTCCTGAAAACAATCTCAACAAAATAAATCTAAAGTTGATAATTGTACCCCAATAATTTTGAGGTCCCTAGAATAGCCTTTCCAATATTTAGAGACATTAAACTCACATGAGGATAATCCAAAATCTAGCAATGTGCATATCACTACATATGGAGCTTGAGACGAACTTTCCAATGCTTGAAGAATAGACTTGAACAAAGTTCATATGCAAAAGTTTCAACCTTTGGAAGGAAATTGCTTGTATATAGAAAACAATTCAAATTTAAATAAATAAAAAATGGCAAGTACGAAACTTATGGTGATATGCGGCATGTGTATATTTTGTTGATTGAATGTTGTGTGTGCATTGACTAGATTGATCTTGCTAACTATGTGTTGAATTGAATTTTATCTTGTTGACTTGGATTACTACTATGAAAAATATTGATTGGGTGGCTAATTAGATGAAAAAGTATGCTAAGAAAAGAAGTTTTCCAATGACACTCAAATAGGTATTGGCCAACTCAACCCATTTTGGATTTTTTTTGAATTTTTTCACTTGGATCATATGACCCAATCATAATGTGCCACATGGCCTTTGCATATACCATGTTGACATCATGATTATAGTACCAATTTTATTTTCATAATTGCTAATGTCATTAAGTAATTCCAAGGAAAATCAACCCAATATCACCAGAAAAACATGTTGCCCAACTCAACCCATTTTTATATTTTGAATTCCATTCCTTGAATTGTGTGAACCAATCATAATGTGCCATATAACCTTCATATGCAATGTTTCCACCTTGTTAACATAATGATCACATGGCTAATCTAATTTTCATTATTTTTAATGTCATCAAGTAATTTCAAGAAAAACCATCCCAATATCACCAATTGGATATTGGGATCAAATCCATAGGAAGACACTCGAGCACTTAGGGAATGCCTAGTTGAGTTATGCTTATTGCAACAATTTTCCCCTTTCCACATGGAAAATTGACTTCACCCAACCATGTGTTCCACCCTCCCCTTTCGTCAAATGGTTTTATCCACATCATTGGTTGCTAGTACATGGGGCTAAGCCTAAAATAACTTTTGGGAAGAATTTGAGGGATTAAACAAACAATGTTTTTGGGAGTAAAAGTGGACCTTGACAATGGTTTTTTTTATAAGGAATTCAAAATATAATCATATTTGACCCATGCCACCTATGAACAAGTTTCCTTTAGAAAAAATTGACCTTCTACATGGATAAAATCTTACATTGGAAGAGCTATATTGAATGATCTCTTCTTTGCTCCCCTCTTGCAAGAAATGCATATCTAAATTTAGTACTTTTCTTACAAAAATAATGGATCTTTGTCATTTTTAGAAAATTGTCTCTTCAAAGAACATAATTTGCAACCAACACATAATGAGGAATTGCCATTTCTCCCATCTACGTCATATTAGCAGAGGACTAAAAATTGGGAAGTGTTGTCACTGAAGTGTGCACCCTCACTGAGTTGTGAGAACTCAGTCACCTAGTGAAACATGGAAACACTCCAGGGGCTTGTGAGTTGCTCGTAAGTTGGAGTGAATCTCCAGAGAAGGTTGGCTCCTAAGGTACTCACCTAAACTACTCTAATGACTTGCAGAGGAAAGGGGTAAAAGATAACATAAACTGGAAATTGAAACTTAACGAAGTTGATGCACCAAAACACTAACTAGGACTTGTAACACAACTTGTACACACAGTTAAACCAATGATAAAGCTTGACATACACAACTCAAATCTATATGTTTTTTGCATAAATATTTCATAAGAAGGCTTTAATGCTTAACTCCTAGAAGGAAAGATATTTTCCACAACTAGAACCATTTGCATTTCAACACAACCTATAACTTGCAACATACATATTCTTCTGCAAAAGGTGCTAACAATGAGACAAAACCACAAGGAAATAAGTAATTCCACAAGTAGTTGCATCAATCAAATAAAATGAATACAATAGAGCATAAAGATGAGAAGGTAAAATAACTCAACTTCATTGATATCCAAGGTATCCACTGGTATACATTTCAAAAGAGTTACAAAATATGCAGTCTTCCTCTCCCAAGGACTTCAAAAGTCAAAAAGTAGAACCAAGAGCATAGCAAGAACTGACTTTACAAATGAGTCATGAAGTGACTATATCCATTCTCCATCAAAATGCACCAAAATAGGAACTAGAAGCTTCTTGGTCATGTGTAACCAAAAAGCCAAGAAAATAGATCTCAAACTCCCTCCAAAACAAGTCCAAGTGAAGAAAAGGTCAACTTTGACCTTATCCATCATAAAAACATGAGAAACCGCCCCCTAGATACTCTCATTCCCTCCAAAAAGTGAGTAGAAGTTGTCCTACATCTTCTCCATATGTCAACCAACTTCACTAACCTCCCCACTATATGCTTGCATAGACATAAAAGCTTAACTATATTCCCTTAATGCATTTACATGGCATAATTACATCACTTTTGCATTAAAATAACACTTAACTAAGTGATTTATAACCATATCACTAAGTCAAATGTCTTACATTTCAAAGTAAATGCAAAAACACATTGACTCGGCCCATGTGGGTAACAAATGCAAAATTATAAGTCCTAAAGGACTCCTATACTTAGCATATATGAAGGGATATACAAAGTTCATTAGGAATGAACTCACCACGGGCATTAGTTCACATTGAAAATATTTTAAATAAAAGGTAAAAATACCTTTTACTTGTCGGCACAAGCTAGGGTTGAAACCCTACCAACAAAACTGATCACAAAGCAAAAGAGTGCATTTCATTTTAACCTTCGAGCTTTCTGAAGCTCTCTTCCCACCGACATAGGGTTTGGATGAAGCTTTTCCTGCACTTTCATGGAGAAATATGCGCGTGGTATGGCTCTCTCTTTTCATTTTTCCTTATTCTATAGCTCGTGACTCCATGATTTATTTTTCTGGTTTTATGGGATTGTCAGAATTGCAACATCTTTTCACTATGGCAGTGGCTTTAGTTTCATATTTTGGAAAATATAGAGACTCCTCTATCATGGCCGTGGCTCCAGTCATGTTCTTCATTTTCTGAAAATAACTATGCTTTCATTTTTGTTGTAAATACCAAAGCTTCTTTGCATTTTATGGCCATGGATCTACTTTGGAAAACCCCTTACACCTTTTTGGAAATAAAAGTAATTAAAATCTTCTATCCTTGGCTTGACCTCTGTAAAGTTTCTGAGTTTTTTCCCCATACTTGTAGAAGCTCGATGGTTTTGACCTATGTGGGTGTTCTGGCTTACATTCCCTGCATTCTATGTTTCATTTCTCTTTCTTGATTTCATTATTCTACTTCGTGGCTCCTTCCTTCTAGAGAAAAATGGAGGAAAGATTCATCTCCAAGCATGGCTTCTGGGCTTCATTCTTTGCATTCCTCATATTCTGTAGCTGTGATTTCTTCATTGATGCAAAGCTAAGAGACTGCTATTTTGTTGAAGTCACTGTCTTATCAACTCTCATTAGAATACTTTCATGTTGAAACTAAATCCTTTGTGCTACACTATATATTCCTCTGTATTGGCATTGTCTTAGTGCTCACGCTTTTCACCATCTCATTGTCACATGAAATTGTTATAGGCTTCCACAAATGACTCCCTTATTTTTTCCGAGATCACTTTTTCTTACTTAGAATTTTATCCATCCCTCTAAGATCTGCCATATTCAACGACCTCTATTGAAGACTATCCACTGCCCTCCAAAGGTCTCTTCTATGTTGCCTGTGCATAATGGAGTGGTAACCTTCCTACCCTATCTATGATGCTTGCAATTCATTTTAGAGCTCTTGGAAATGCTTACACTCCTATTCCAACTGAGAGATTTAATTTAGATTCTTTCAAGCATCTTCATATGCTAGACTTGAGGACTGTCATTGTAAATCAATTCCCCCTTTATTTGATCAGGTTCTTCATAGTTGAATTAGGAGATAACTCTTGTACTTTAGCATTTACATCATTGACTCTAATTTTCCAATTGACCCATTGCCCATAGTATCATTTTTGCTTATACAACTAGTAGTAGTTTTGTTTGGTTGGATCTCAGTCATAACTGTTGCATTGAACCTTCTTGTCAATTTATATGGCAAGTATTTTGGACTGTCCACCCTCTTTGACTCTCATGAGAGACTGTCATTGACTCTTACCTTTCAGAAATGTTTGATGGAGCAACCTTAACAATTTGCTGACTTCTAACACATGTCTATACTTTGTAAGAAGTTGATTTTGAAGTTCTCTTCTCTTAGCTTCCTCACATATATATAATATCTAATATCAACATAATGGAAGATACATCTGTAGCTTTCAAAAGTGGAATTGGCACTGTATTACCTTATCAATAGATGATAGCTTGTCTTTGAAAAGCAAAATTTTGGTGACCAATAGTGGCAATGTTCTTTAGTGTGCCTTTGATACATAATGTTGTCCCTATCTCATTGTGATTTTATTTTTCTCTATAGAATAAATACCTTTCATTTATGATAGTGAGGTCTGTTAACTTCACTATCATGGGTGATGAGTATCTATTCAAAGTTGACAAATGTGATGAGTCTACACCCATACCCCTCTCAGAAAACAAGAGGGCAGCATGCTGCGCTCAACCCTTGTGGGAGCGCATTTTACTCCACATGCTAAAAAATCAAAGTGAAAAAGATCTAGCAATGAAAGATTTCACCTATACCTGCATAGTGAACAAACATGTTAGATAAAAAAAATGAAGTTCAAAAGTTTCTAATTATGCCTCATGATAATTGATGATACTCCTCTGCTTCTCTTTTCATTTTTGATACTGCAAAACTATTTCAATGTCATATGATAGTACATTATATGTTTGTTGAAATTGAATAGTATATTATGAGAAAACATATTCTGAGCTCTAACACCAAATTTTCTCAACTCTTGTAGGCATTCTAGATCAATGGAGCAACCCTATGGAGGACTCGGGAGTTGTCTGGAGATGCAATAGATCAACGTCCATCCTCGCCACCTAGGAAATGATGGATGCCTTTTCTTTTTATATGCTCTTCTTTTCTTCAAATGTATAGCCTACTTTTTGTATTACATTGAAGGAGTTAATCCCATGGCTTGTGTGGGAAATTATACACTTGTAATTATCAATAAACACTACTTTTATGCAACAATTGTTCACTCTCTTCTCTGTTGTATACATTTGCATAATGTAATGCGGTCTATTTGATAATTTCTTTTATGCAAATGAATATAACATGGCAGAGCAAACTGTATACCTTTTATCTTTACTTTGCAAAACAAACACAACTCTACCTGATTGAGCTAGTAGCTAAATTAGGTAACAAGAAGTTTTAAATCCTAAGCTATTATGTCATCTTAGATTATATATACAAGGTCCATATCGAACAAAATGTGAACTCCATATGCAAAGGGAACAAATATTAATATATTGGTGAAAGTGACGAACATCAAGATTTGCATCTCATAGAGCAACTTAGAGAATGTTTTTCCATTTAATGTAAATTTTACATATATTTATCATTACTTTAGTCACTCAATAGTCCCATTACACTGGTGCATCAAATATTTTCTGTAACATGAGTTGCTTGTAGACTTGGTATATCAACATTTAAGTTAATGCCTTTCCAGCTTGTTGAACATGTTTTTTGTTTCAAATATCACCTTGCAAGCATAATTAATAAGGCAAAAAAATTAGCTTAAACAACTATCCAACACTGTAGTATGGTACTTCTAGCAAATATAATCTTTCATTGCATTGTCTTTACCTAGTAGGGCCAACAATCTAACAACATTGAATGCTTTGACTTAATACAAAGATAGTCATGTAGCAATAAAGTTTTATATGAACAAACAACTCCATTAAGATTGCTATGATTTCTTCATATGTGAATGATAGATGGCCCAAGGGAGAATATGATGGGATTAAATGGATTTAATGAGGTTATGTGTGGAAATGGTTTTATGTAATAGAGGTTCAAATTATAATGTACAATACAAATAAACAAATAAAGTAGAGAAGAGAATTCACAATGTGTGTAGAATTATAACAACAAAGTTGTATTATGCTAGTTCATATGAGAATAGATGTGGGATGTTTGTCTCATCATTCTAATTATGACTAATGACTATGTATATTAACATACAAAGAGGGAAGATGAAATGTTGGTTGAACATAACCGATTCACAAATACTCCACAACAGTCTCTAATGGCTCCATAAGCATGGAAGTTGAGTTAGGACATGTGTTGGGACATGTGGGTGTTGAATAGGACAAGGATTGTGTTGACAAAATTGCAAGGGTTGTTGAATAATTCCCAGGATTTCCAATAATGTTTAGCAACTCTAATCCTCTTAGATTAGTCACCCCTCTTTGAAGAGAAATGATCACCATTACATGTAGTTGTGACACAAGATGTGGAAAGAAATTGGAAACCTACACCTTTGTAATCTATTTTCATTGGGAAGGCACTTAGCATGCTTTTATGATCTAGAAGAGAGGGATCTCTTGTTGACATGTTTGTTTGACCTTGGTGTTAATGATTCAATCCAATTTTGTAGGAACATTGCATTGTGAATTGATCTTTATTTGTTGAAAAGTTTGAGCAACATCTAATATATCCAATAGAGGTGGAAAGTAATGGCATAAGAGTTGGGTGTTGAAGATTGGATGCAACCCAAATTAAGAAGGAAGATTAAGCTTGAAAGCATTATTTCCTACTTTCTTGATGACAATTTAGGGCTTGTGTAGAAGTGGACAAAGCTTACAGTGAGGTCATGTTAGTTTTTCCTTTCGTAGGTGTAGCCTTATGTAATCACTTACTTGAAGGTGTGTTGTGCTTGATGCTTGTATTTTGCTTTAGCCTACTACAAAATGGTTTGCACTTGTAGTTGAATGTGCTCAATGAATTGAAAAAATTCGTTAACTTCCTTTTAATCTAAATGGGTTGTTGTTGATGGTAGAATAAAATAAGCTATGTTAATGGGGGGAAAAAGGTTAGAAACCCATGTAAACCTAAGAAGGGTTATGCGATAGAGCAATACATATCTTTGTTGTAGTTGTGCTAAATGAAAGGCAAGCTTTCATCCCAAGTGTGTTGCTCCTTCAACTATTTCACTCTAAAAAGATAAGACTATCATGTTTATCACTTTTGTATATCCATTAGTTTGGGGACACAACACAATAGATTTGTTTAACTTTGTGTTTAGCGTAGACCAAAGTGATTTTCATAATTGCTCAAGAAACTTGTGTCTCTACTATAAAAGACAATTTTTTAGATTCCAAAGTGAATTTAAACATGTTGAAATTATAGTTGAGTTATTTCCAAAGTTGAGATTGCTTTCTTACATGTTGAGAATCTATGCATAATCACTATCATGCTTATTAGCAGGGTAGCCTGAAAGAAAATCTATGAAAATAGATTCCTATGGTCTCTTTAGAGTAGGTAGAGCTATTAGTTTGATAATTGCATGCTCAATGCAATACTTGATGTATATGATGACATTTGACCTAGCGTGTGGCCAAAAGAAATACTCCTATAGCATTGCAAGTCTTTTCAGCTCTAAAGTTTCTTGTAACCTTGTTGAAATGAGTATCCCATGTTAGTTCTTGTTTTTACCTCATGTGGAACACACAAGTGCCCAATGTAGTATAGGAGTCTATCCTTCAAGTAGGAATCTATAACTAAAATATTGTAAGTAAATTTTTGATAGATATCTACAAAAACCATGTTAGATGGATACAATTATAATTTCTAACCATGAACTAACTTAATGTCCACCTGCATCAAGAATATAAAGGAAAAATTGAATCGACAAACAACTTAGATAATTTGTAATTGAATTGACACTTCCCTTTTTATTCTTGATGTTTAGATGTAATTGTTGAAGATAAGAAGACCATTTTTTATGTTACTTGCTATAACTTATTCTAAGTCTATAAGAGCTGAAGCAATTTGTGATGGATCCTAGTATTGTTGCACAAGATATAATGTTGCCAATGCTCACATGCCTAAAGATTAACATAAAGTTCACAATCATATGTTGGGTAGCTCCTTATTGGTATAATGAATGCTTCGCTTTGGTAAGCAACTAGGTGACCATGTTGTGTGAGGATTGCTCCAAGTGCGTCTTTAGATGCATCAATCTCAATCCCAAATGATTACTAAAGATTTGGGCAACACAAGTACTAGTTGGAAACATAGTGCATTTCGATTTTTTGAATGATTTTTGTTGAACTTTGCTTTAGCACACGTTTGGTAAGTTGGTTCAATGCCAAGTCACATGAGAAAACTCAAGGATAAATTGCCTCTAGAAATTCTCTAATCTCAAGAAGTTGCAAGATTCTATGTGATTCTTTGGTTCTTGCTATTCCTAGATAATTTGAATTGTGACTAGGTCCACATGCATTCCTAGCGTGTCTATAATTTATCCTAGATATTGTATCTCACATAGAAAATGCACATTTCTCTAGGTATGCATCCAACTTATGTTTTCACAAAGTGTCAAGCACTTGCTTTATATGGTGCATATCTTCATCCCATGTTTTGTTGAAGATTGAGATGACACCAACGTAGACTACAACAAATGTACAAATGTAATAGTGGATGACATGAGAATATCATTCATCATCTACATAAATGTAGCTAGAGTATTGGTTAAGCCAAAGGGCATGCCTAACCATTCAAAGAAGCCTTCTTTTTCCTTGAAGGCTATCTTCCAAAGGTTTGTAGATTCAACAAGAATTTGATGACACCCTAAATTAATATCAATTTTGGTGAAGAATTTCACACTATGGAGCTAGTTTAGCAAGTCCTCAATCCTTAGAAGAGGGTAGTGGTTCTTCATTGTGATTTTGTTGAGAGATTTGTAATAAATGCATAACTAGGTCATATGTCATCCTTCCTTGCAAGCACTATTAGGCCACCATAAGGCAATGAGTTAGGCTTGATATGTCCTTTATCCATGAGTTCATAGATCAACCACTTGGTTTCTTCATTCTCTAGAGATGATCTACAATATAAATAAATGTTATGTAGAGATAGTCTAGGAATCAAATCAATAATATGGCTTACTACATGGTGTGTAGGCACTTCCTTTGGTGACTAAAAGATGTCCTTGTATTCTTCTAAGTTGTGGTTCAACTTTGTGGTCTCTACTATTGATGGAGAAATTATGGTATGAAGTGGTGCCAAAAGGCATTCTTACATTTGGGCTCATCATGCTCAATTGCCATAATTGACCAATTGCTTACGTTGTTTGGTGCTAATGAGTGATAACTTAGGAATTACTTTTGGTATGTGGTATCTCTTATCATCAATGTCTATGGCAACATTCCTTAGACTTGCTTCATAGGTTGCATGTCAATGGTAAATATATGATTTCCCAAGTAAAACATTGCATACATCTAACAAAACAACATTCCAAATGATTGCATCTTAGAAAGGCTCAAGATGTTGTACCCTAGTTGACACTATTGAGTGAATTGTTTCTAAGATCCTACATTGAACCATCTAAAGGATATGGTTGTGGGTAGAGCATTAGTGGCAAGTTCAATCTTTAACTACTTTGAGAGAAATCAGGTTCTTTTGACTTCCATTATCAACGATATGTACTAGTTGATCATTAATCCACATTTGATAATGGACCAATCTTTCTACTTCATCTATGTTTGCAAGAAGTAGAGATGCTTATAGTACCAACCATAACACTAGGTTTATACTTTATAATATACTTACCTTGTCCAGTGCCACGGTGCTAGTATCCACAATGTCAAGCTATGCAAGCAGGGTTTTCCAAGCACAAATCTCTACATTGGAGTGACTATTGAAGTTATAAATAGAACACCACTTGCTAGTATTGGATTGCTTGTTTTGGTCATTTGGTGACTACTTATGTGGATGTTGTTGAGAGCCATTCCCTAGTTTGGAATTCTACTTGGAATGCTTAGATTGGGGTTGGTTTGAGACTTGGAATCTTTGGTCTTCATCTTGACTTTTCCCTTTGCTTCAAACTTGGAAGCAAATATGCAAGTTTCTTCAATTGAAGAGATTTGTTGGAAATCCATATTTGATTGGATATGTGGTCACAACCCTAACCTATGCTTTGAAACAAGGTTTTGCTCTAATTCTTGAACACCTAGTTTGGACACCAAAGCATGCAAAGTATATATATATTCCTACACTCATTGATCTCAACCATGGTGCAATTGAGATAACTTAATGTACTAGTCATCAATTTCCAATAAGATAATTGGTCTCGCTGAGGGATGTTATGAAACCATTCCATGTGTCTAAAAGTGTCTCTAAGTCATCCTCATGTGTTGTGCAATAGTTATTCCATCATTTCTTCACTAAGAGAGAAGCATTTACAATAGAGAATATAATCTTTTCTTAGTCAAAGAAATGATTAATTGTGTAGTATTAACAAATTAGGTTAAGTCAATTATCTAGAGCATTTGTATCTATTTTCCCTACAAATAGAAGGATGTCTAGATTGACTTGAACCTTGTATGGTATTTGAACACCAAACAGTTGCCATGGATTGGAAGGGTTTTGATCTTGCTTGAAGAGTAGTGAGAATTCACTTGTGTGACATTCTTCCAATTCTTCCTATTGTCTTTGCAATGCATCCTCTTTATGTATGAGATTATTCAGAATATTGATAGACAGGAAAGTAAAGAAGACAATTGACAACACGTGTAGAATTGTAAGAATAAATTTGTATTATGCTAGTTTGGTTAAATGGATTTAATGAGGTTATGTGGGAAAGTGGTTTATGTATGATAGAGGTTCAGATTATGCAGTATATTAATAAACAGGAAAGTAAAGAAGACAATTGACAACATGTGTAGAATTGTAACAATAAAGTTGTATCATGCTAGTTTGGTACATTATTTGTGAGAACAAATGTGGGATGTCTATCTTCTCATTATTTTAACTACAAAGAATGGCTATGCACATCAATATACAAAGAGGGAAGATGAAACACCAATTGAATTGAACCACTTCACAATCATAAAAGTCGAGTTAGGCCTTATGATTTGCCATGTGGGTATTAAATAGGATGAGAATCCTAGTAATGAAACTGCAAGGGCCGTCAAACAACACATGATATTTATGGTTAGATTCAGTGACCCAGATCCTCCTGGACCAATTTATAATTTAGTTATAGATGAGTTTAATTGCAACAGATCTGTTCCCTATCTAAATTATATTTCTTGTTTGTACCATCAGCATAAATTTACATAAGAAAATACTGTGTATAGTATATACCATTTGAGTTATTAGCTATGCAAGGGCTTCGTTTTGCTTCTATAATAGACTTTTACGTTTTAAAAAATAAAAATCATTGAGATAATCTCTGTTGGTGGTGAATATAAGTTGTTGGTTTTGCAAGTGCTTGTAGAATATAAGCTTTTCAAGTAGAACTCATGGTAGGATTTAAGTAGCTCATTATTTTGTAATTTGTACCTAATTACATTTATTTTCTGTAGATGCCATTGATTGCAATGGTCACATCTAAGAATAACGAGAAAACATGTCTATGGCTAGACAGGATTGCAGTTTTCTTCTTAACACTCATGTCAGGTGTGTTCATAATGATCCTTCTAAGGTCCATCTTAGGCAAATAGCTCTCTCTCTGTGTTATTTTCTTTGTAAAGAACGAAGTTAAAAACATGCTGTAATATGCAAATTGGTGTATCAGATGAAAGACATAACACTTGTTTTTCACTTTTGATTTAATTCAAAATGTTACTCTAATAAGAAGTTTTCGATTCACTTCACAAGTGGTATATCTTTCATCTGATATACCAATTTGCATATTACAGATAGGACCTACATGATAAGTCTCAGTTGACTTTACAACTGACCTGAAGTTCAAACAAACAAATAGATGAGCGAAGCTAAGTAGCAGGAAACATTGGGTTGGTCACCATTTTTCTGCTTTCCCATATTGGTATGGAAATAAGTATCCTGGAAACATCTCCAAGCAATTCAAGCTGTTCCCCTAGTTTTTTCAAGTGTTCTATACACAAAATTTAAAAACACTGTATTTTTTGTTTGTTTGTGTGTGTGAGGGAGCATTGAGTGTGAGTGTGCAGTTTTCCCATATTGGTATGAAAAATAAGCTTCCTAGAAACATTTCCAAGCAATTGAAGCTGTTTCACTGGTTTTGTCAAATTGTTTATGCACAACTTAAATATTTGTGTGTGTGAAGGGGTTTTGAGTGTGATTCCGAGCACAGTGCAAGTGTGAGTGTAAGTGGGTGTCAAGCTTGTTATCCCCCTGCCATTGTGTTGTCTTCTGCATAAATAGTAAACCTAAGAATTGTTTGTAAAGCCATTATTAAAAAGCTGAACTCAAGAGTATTAACAAGGAAAACTTACATTATAGTGATTGGTGAATACTCAAGAATCGAGATCTTTTCTACTTACTGAAAGTTACTGGATCAAATTTATCACCTTGCATACCAATCTACTGACTGCATTTCCATTTAATGTAATAGCTGCAAATATTTCATCATTACTTTGATCAGCCACGGGACCCAATTACTTTGAGTTGCCTATAGGCTTGACATGTCAACCTTTCTTTAAGAATTAATGTCTTTCCAATTTGCTGAACATGATTTGCATTTCAAATAACGCCTTGCAGACAAAATTATTAAGGCAACAAATTTAGCTTAAAAAGCTATCTAGAAAGGTAGGATGGTACTTCTCACAGATATATTTATTCATTGCATGTGCCTTTACCTGGTACATCTATCAACCTTGGTCTACAACATTGAATGTTTTGTCCTTGTATAGTGATAGCCATACAGCATTGAAGTTTTGTACGAACAAAAAGCCCTGTTAAAATTGCTATAATTTCCTGTGTTTATATTCCAATTACAGCTGAACTCAATGACTAAGGGCCCATTCCCTATCTAGATGGTATTTCTTGTTTGCACCATCAGCTTGTATTTACACAGGAAAATATTGTGTGTAACATTTCTGTTATTAGCTACATGAGGACATTGCCATGCTCCTATAATAGCCTTTTTAAAAAGCCACTAGGTAATTTCCGACATAAATCTCTGTTAGTTTTCACAACAGATGCTTTTTAAGTGAAACAGGGTAGGATTCTGGTAGCTCACTATATTGTCACTGATTATTTTTATTTTCTCTGGACACCATCAACAGCAATGTTTACACAACAAGAAGGATAAAACGTTGTGACAGAGAGTGTATGTAAAATAATAGTTGCAAATTATATAATACATGACACAATCCTAGCATGTCTCCATGAAAAACGAACCACTTTCAGTAGACAAAATAGTAACTTTTATCCAGCCATGAAATTTCCACCTAAATTAGTCCAACATAAACCCTGTGATTGTCCTTAATCGTTTATGCAGAATTTCAACCAGAAGTACCCTGACCATATTTTTCATATATGAGCTGGGCTGTAACAAGATCCACAGCTGCAGAACCCACTGACTTGAACACTGTAATCTCCTCTACTCCATTCCTTCCACCTTTCTCTCCTCTCGCAAGCTCTGCGAGAGTGCCCACAACATCTTGGGGCAGGATAACCTCTCTCCCGAAAGCACCAACTAATTCACCAGCTTCCTTCAAGGCAACCTCACAGTCTACAAAAATCCTAGCCCTTGCAAGAGCCTCATCATCACATTCCTTCATTGAAGGAGAAAAGGATCCCACTAGATCCAAGTGAGTCCCTGGTTTTAGGATTCCACCATGAACAAGTGGTAACTCAGAACTGGTGGCACAACTTATGACGTCTGCTTGCCCAACAATCTCATCTAGGTCAACCCCACGTTCAATTTCCACACCAGTCCCTAATCTCCCACTAAGATTTTCAACCAGGGCTTGGGCTTTGGAAGGGGTCCTGTTCCAAATAATGACCCTTTTTAAAGTGGGTCTGACATAAAGATGGGCCCTTATCAAATAAGGGGCAAGTTGACCAGCACCCACCATGGCAAGGACATGGGCTTCTTGCCTTGCAAGATAGGATGCAGCCAAGGCTGATATACAGGATGTTCTCCAGTGGGTTATCTCTGTTCCATCTATGAATGCCAAAGGCCTTCCTGTGTATGAATCTGAGAGCATATAGGAGGCATTTATACTGGGCATACCAATTTGCGTATTATGAGGAAAAGCAGTCACTATCTTGACCCCTATGTATGGCGCCTGAGGGGATTGAGACCATGCAGGCATCAGAAGTAATGTACCAGGTGGAAAACTATTGTCATTATTTTCGCTGTCGATCGAAAAAATGTGTCTTTGGGGAGAATGGATTGTTTTGTTTGAGAAAGCTGATTGCAGATGATGTATTAGAATTGCTTCAGTGAGCAGATTTCTTACCTGGTTTGAATCTATGATAATACAATTCTGCTGGTGATGCTCATTCCTGGATTTTTCCTCCATGTCGGTCAGTTTTGGTTGACCTCCACCACTGTTTTCAGATTGCATAGCCATGCACTTTGCCAAAGAATTCGCCACAGTGAATGTGTTCTTGTTAGTATTTTTTTTCCCTGGCCGGATAATTTACCCTTTATCAAGATGGGGAGTGAAAGCGATTGTGACTTTTCCACTTTAGTTTATGTAAAAATATATAAAAAATACTGCGAATTAGTAGGGGCCGTCTTATTATTTGTAAAGAAAAAACTTCCAATTTAGATTAAATAATAATAATTGAGATTGATAATTAAATATAAAAATGTAAATAGGAATAGTGATATTTAATTTTATAATTGAAGAGGGATAATCAAATGAAAATTTCAATTTTTGTAATCTTTTGGGGTGAGGAACAATAGATAACAATTTGGTATTCACTTGAGAATTAGAAATTTCTATTTATTTTGTGTAGGCATGATATCAACAATCAAGGACAAGTCTATGAATGCAGATCTATCCTACATCTATGAATTTGTACTATGAAATATGTAGATTTGTGTTCTTCACTTTACCTAATGTGTCTTTATCCCATCTGCTTATTTTGATATATGAGGCTTGGTAGTTGTGCACCTTCAAATGAGCTCAAGCAAATGGATTAGCAACACAAAACAAAATCCAAAGCTCAAATAGATGATTATGCTCATGTTAGAGAAAACCAACAAAGGTAACCAACAACAATGCAAGCTAAGAATAAACAAAAGCAACATTTATGCCTTCAGCATTGGTTTTTGGATAAGCTTCAACATAAAGATGTGGGTGCTCCTTGTAATCATGTCACTAGGCTGAGAACATAAATGTATGATTAGATGATTAGCTCACAAAAATGATAGTTTAATGTTAGTGTGAAAGTGTGTTGTTAAATGGGAGGGGAGGCTTCTCATTAAATAGATTTCCTAGGAGGGAAATGGAAAGTCGAGATGCAAAGTTGAATGGAGGGCTAGGATTAAAGTCACATGGATTGATGTCCCAACATTGTGGCAAGTGTCACAAGGGAGAGGAAGATCCAAGATCAAAGAATGTGATTTGATCAAGGTGTAAGACTAAATGAGAAAAGAACAGGTGGAAAAGGCTAAGCATGCTCACACATGTAAGAATTTGAGGTGGAGATGAGTATATGAGTGTTAATCAATCAGGGATAGGGTTAGAACCTATTGCAAGCTACCATAAAAGACTCGTGGTACTAGGAAAAGATATTAGATATCTCTAGGCGTCATGTCCCTTCAAGGGAATGTACATGTATATATGGAATGTAAATCATATGTGGAAGATATAGATAGATAGATGTATGTATATATTGTATTGTGAAGTTTAGACTCCTGTATGGGATTATGATATAATATAAAGGAGTTATAAGGATTATATATGTGCAATGAATGTATGAATGTTTCTTTTGTTGTTGATATAATATGTGTTTTCATTCTAGAATCCTATTGCAAATGCTTGTTTCTCTTACTGTATCCTCTAGGGTATAAATAGACTACATAAGAAGTATTGGGGTACAGATCTTTGGATTGTACTCCCCCATCTTTCTTGCCAACATTGGTTCCATTGTCGAGACCCTAGATAGAACAGTAAACAAAGTATTAGCATAAAAAGGGAAAGAAGTTGGCAAAGAAATTTGTCAAACCCTAAGGGTCACCTCTATGAGAATGGGGTAGGTCATTAGGGAATGACAAATGGAAAGGGGGGAGGGATCTGAAAAGATCCCTGAAAAAATGCAACTGTTCAAATTTTTATTTCAACAAAAAGATAGATATAGATATGGAGACTAATGGAAGTTCAGACCTAGAAAACACACGGGAGTAGGAGATAACAAAAGAAAAAGAAAGATACTTGAATTCGTTAAGTTAGGGATGGAAATGAATGTAGAATAAAGGAGGCTAAAGTAGATTCAAGAAAGACAGGAAAGATACTGCAAAAGAATTGAAGAGGCAAAGAAAAGGGCTAAGGGATAGAACCTAGAGATTGTGGAAGAAAACCTAAACAAAGAAAGTGAGTGTGCCAAGAAGGGTGTTGTTGAGCACGCTAATGTAGGTGTTGCCAGAAGAAAAGAAGAACAATGTGCCATAGAGGATGTTGCACAGAAGAATAGAGAGGAGATTTTTCATTCAGGTTATGATATAAACAACATAAATCAAATCATTCAAAACATAGAATAAGAAATTGAAAACTATGGGAAGTTCAAAAAAGAAATGGTACAAGCGGTAATAAGAATCATAAAACCTCCTAGAAATAAGAAATTAGTGATACATTTGGAAGAGATAAACACCCAAGTAAATAATGAATGGTCACCACTAGAAACTTTCATACAAAAATTTTGCAACACATGATTTGATGATGATTACTTGGAGGAATTAGTAACCACAAGTGTATCAAAGATAATAAATGAAGATGTGGTAACAAATCATGAGAATTACAGGAAGTCAACACCCTATAATAAAATGACACAATCTAATAATCAAATGGCATTAACGAATAGATGAACACCTTCAAGAATGAAAAGGAACTTTGAACACTTGCAACCCTCGTACTAGGAGTCACCTCTAATGCCAATAAAAGCAAGGAAATTTTCAATAGAAGTAGAAAAAAATTAAGATAACAAAGCATAGAAGAAGAAAATAATACAAATACATCAAGCGAACAAGAATTTGATATAGGATACATAGATAGTAGTTTGGAAGAAGAAACGAAAATGAATACTGCAATGAAATTACCCATATTTGGGCAGGATACAACTGAAGCACCTAAACATGTATTCATTCTAGAGTCACTCTAGTATAGAAAAAACTTAACAAGAGAAGACATTAAGCTATTTGAATTTTTCAAATCCATCTAAGGAGAAACATTACAATGGTAGCAACAGAACTATCCAAACCATAACAAAATTTGGGAAATAGTGAAGTAGGATTTCCTAGCAAATTTTGCTACACTGGAATTACCTACAGAAGGAGTAAGTAAACTCTGAGAGCTAATGAAACATGAATATGAGTCAATCAAAGACTTTGAAAAGAGATTCAAAGAGGTTGTTAGATGCCTGGAAGAACCTCTAAGAGATAAACAAAAGATCGATGGGTTTATCTATGGAGTACTACCAGAAATAAGAATAGTACTTGATGGAAGACATTTCAATACATATCCTAAATTAGTTACATTCACCTACCGGATTGAAAACTAGTCATGACACAAACAAGACAAAGAAAGAGAAAATATAGAAATGGAGAAACTCAGACTAGGTTTTAAACAATTAAGGCTCCAAAATGATATCAATATAGCCAAAAGAGATATGTATACACCTAGGCCTAACATATGGTGCATCTATTGTGGCAAAGAAGGCCATGTTAGAAATGAATGTCCCAAAGAACTAGGGGAAAATAAATCCAATGTGTTATGTTTAGACCTTAGAACAATACCTAAGAAAGTAAATTTAGTCTACTACAAAATGTGTGGGGAGTGGGATGACCACGATACTTAAGACTATCCATCAAAGTTATTCCAGTTAAGGGAAGATCCCACCACAATCAACAATAACAACCAACACACGCTAGAATATGTAAAAGGACTAGTGGAAAGTAAATTATATGCACTGGATATTGGATATAGAGTACCACCATGGCAACAAAACCAAGGAAATGCAAACAATAGCCAAAACTTGAAACAATACAACAACAATGGCCCATCCCACAGAGGAAGAGGAAGGAGAGCAGATGCTACGTGTTTCTATAATATAGAAAAAGGAATCCTAGGTCCTAAATGCAAAGAACCTAGGATGTAAGGTGGCCTTTTTCCAAGTTACATTAAGATGTAGATCAACAAGGTGAATAGATTGACTATCAACCAAGATGGTGAGCCAAACAGACCTGAATCTACATCTAATTGAAGATGGGAATGGATTGGAATTGATTTGGAATGATTAACCTAATTAGACTATGTGACCTAATCTGTAAATTGCAAGATCTTGACAATTGACAGACAAAAACAACAGTTTGCAGGTGGATTTGGGAAGTGTATAGTGATATGTACCAACCCAGGAAAGCTTGTTTCAGCCACTATAGAAAAAAATAGTCACCCAAGGTATCTAATTCCCTAATAGGGGGTCCTAATCAAATTTTGGGTGTTGAAAATTGAGGCATTTATGTAGCTTAATA
>VDFB02004847.1:0-12156 GCA_007258455.2 Sequoia sempervirens | reverse complement strand
CCACACCAATATAACATAGTACATTTAATTACAATTTTAATTTTGATTTATAAATCACAAATTACTCTATCACATATAAAACATTTTGCCCTTCCCAATTAACACATATTATTTAAAATTCAACACCTTACATTTATAAGCACAAGAATTCAGTGTAATATTTAAAATGATATACATACATATATAGAAATATGTATCTATATTTATAATTATATTTGAGATTTATACATTTAAAATTCTGTTAAAAAAAAAAACATTTAATCATAATTATGTAACTGATCAATACATATATATATAAAATTAAAATCATAAAAGAAAATCACACATAAAAAAAACAATTTTAATTTTTTTTAATAAGGGGAAATCCCCATAGGAGTGGGCTGTGCGCAGTCCAAGGACTGGCACAGTAGTCCTTTGGACTGTCGCAGCTCCAAAGGCCAGGTCTTGGGGTGGGTACGGCTAGGCCGACCCACCTCCCGGCACGAACTCCAATGCCGTCCCTTTTGGGTTCAGCGCAACCAAAACAAAAATATAAATTAAATAAGAACAAAACATAAAATCCATTCATTCGATTTGACCCTCTTATAGCTTTTCAAAATAAATAAAGATCTCACGTAGAAATATATATATATACGAATATATACTACTTTGTATATATATATATAATATATATACAAATATATAAATATATATTTACATAAACATAGAGAAACACAATTTCTGTGTAAAACACAGAATAACACCTATTTAAGATATATATTTATGATTATAGAAAAACAATACTTCAAATCCATTAAAATACACAGATTCATCTTTTCCCCAGTAAAGTAATAGAGAGAAATTGGGCATATTCCAACAAAATTTGATGGAATTTCTTTCTGTTTGTGTGCAATAGAAAGGATTTCAAATTTCTAAAAGGATTTTCTTTCAAAGAAGGCCTATTTATTGATTTATTTTCTTTTCTCAGAGAAATCATTTTTATCTAATTCTCAAAAATATTTTCTTTTACAAGCATAGATTAATTCAAAACACATTTCTAGCCTTTTCATAGATTCAAGAAAAAAATCAAGAGGAGAGGGTAGAACCTAGAATCATGCTTCAACTGATGACCTTGTTTGTTCCTCGATGGCCTCTTTACTTAAGAGCTTCTATCATTCCTACTTTGAAATCTCCTCTCCAAAACCGGTGGCTCGGGAATTTGAATCCACTCTTATTCAGAAATTCCTTCAAACATACGTAAGCAAAATGAAAATATCTTTCCCAAACTTCAAAA
Source organism: Sequoia sempervirens (assembly GCA_007258455.2). Taxonomy (NCBI): domain Eukaryota; kingdom Viridiplantae; phylum Streptophyta; class Pinopsida; order Cupressales; family Cupressaceae; genus Sequoia; species Sequoia sempervirens. The sequence goes on along the minus strand of VDFB02004847.1, from coordinate 10,883 downwards.
GATTCAAATAACATGTAATAAATTATTTTGTGCAACTTCAATTCCCAATAATCCTCTATGTGTGAAAAAATCTCTCATTTCAATTAAATAAAATAAATTATTTCTTTAAAAAAGCTTTTCACCAACTCTCAAATCCCATTCATTCTTTCATCTTTTTCTATTCTTTTATTTATTTATCTTTCTATTCTTCAATACTTTTTGTTTTAATTTTTGTTTTTACAACTTACTTGCAAAGCACATTATTTAATTTATTTAAATCATTTATTTTAATTATTATCCTCAACAAGATAATTAATTAAAAATAATAAACACAATTCTAATATTTAATTAACATTTAACTAAAACACATGACTTTTAAACTAAGACTTTTTAAATATTTAAATACAAATTAATCTAACATTATAATAAACAATTACTACCACCATTTAATTAAATAAATCACAACTTATAAAATACCAATATAAATAACATATGAACAAGACACTACACAAAACACAGTAATAAATTACTAAAATGACAACCACAAAACACACAATACCATTCAATTAGATGGTTGGATAACATGGATAGGGTGACTTCCGGTCATCTCTATTTCAACATTATACCGTTGGGTTATTGGTTCTCACCCTATCCTGCTGAAACAGGTGGAATCGAGACTCTGTACTTGCAATCCCTGCATCCAAACAAAGTCATATACATGTACATATATATATAAAATCAAAGAATTACATTGTGAGAAGGAATTGCAGCGTAGCAAGGCACTCGTGAATGAGTGATGCTACCCCTTTATCACTCCCCATGTTTCTGATACTATTTGCTACTATTTGTTACTTTTATATGTTAGTGTGATACTGATTTGTAATGGTGATTAATTCACCAACCTGGTGTGTGTGGATGCGTAGTTTAGTTAATTGTTGCTTGAGACATTATTAGTATGATTTATGATACTTTATGTAGTGTTTGGATTATTTTATTATGTAATGATTTCTCCTTAATGTTTTATATGTCGATGTGATGATTCTATGGTGATGTTAATTGGATTCAGTATTATTTTATAATGCAATGGTTTAATAATTAGTTATGATGTGATCAGTTAATTTAGGAATGTTATTTCATATTGATATTGTTATTGTTAGTATAGCTTAGGTGAGAGGACAGTGTAGCACCACTCGTTTACAAGTGCCCTGCTACGTTGCAATTCCTCCTCATGATAGGATATTTTCAATAATATATATATTACGTGCTACTTGACATTTGTTTGATGTAGGATTTTCAAGAATGTCTCAATTCCACTTGTTTCTAGACAGACAAGCATTAAATTAGCCTAACGTGGTAAATGTTGAAAAAGGGAGTAGATTTGGAAGTGTCCCCATCCCAAGTCCATCGTCCTATTGTAAGTTGTTGTGTCATGACTGAAGTTATGTCCTTGTTGTTGTGTAGTTTGATTGTTGTGTATTTATTTAATTTATGGTTAGTGTTTAATTAATTAATCATATTTTATAAGATAATTAATTAATGTTGCATTGTTATTTGATTTAATTGTGGGTTGGTAAAATACTAAATTTAAATATTTTGTAAATTTAAAAGTGAATTAGTTAATTAAAAATGTAAATAATTATTTAAAAGTAATATTGATGAGGATAATTAAATATTTTTTTTTATTAATATTAAATTAGAAAATCATGTGCAGATAATATCTTGATTAAATAATTTATTTTTAATTAAAGAATTGTAGATAAGGGTGCTTTTAAAAGCTGGAAAAAGGACCAATAAGGGAAGAGGATTTTTGAGAAAAGAAAGCGTAAGAGCTTTATTGATTCTTGTTTTATTTATTATTTTTATGAGGAAATTATTCACAATGTAAGATGGCTCAAGGTTTTGGGTCTATAAAATGAAAAGAAAGAAAATAGCTTCTACTGCGGCTCGGGTTAAAAAAAATTATTGTGGTTGAAGAAAAGATAGATTCAGAATTGAGCTAAAGACAGGAATTGGAAAAGAAGCTACAGAAGGGATTCTTCTTCAGACGAAGGACTCCAGGTTTTCTCCTTTTAAGTTATTAATATTTTATTGTTCTGTAAATAAATCTAGTTGCTAGGTTTTCGAAAATTGATTGAATGAAGTTTTGTGATTTGAAAATTCGTTCGTATGAAACCCTTGTATCTTCTATTGAAAACATTAGTAAACCTTTTTGAAATTTTATAGTTTCGTAGTGAAATCTTTTGTTTTGGAATAAAATTTATCTTAAATTGAAGGTCAAGATTTCAAGTCAGATCTATTAGGAGTTTATTGAAAAATATTTTGAAAATCCTCATAAAAACTTAATGATGGAAACAATTGTTTTGAAAAGAAAATTCTTTTATTAGTTAAAATTTGTATGTCCAAATTTATGTTAGATCTGTGAAAGAAAAATCAATTTGTTATTGTGTTGGAATTACTTTGAAAAGAAAATCTTATTTTGTTATCGTTTGAATTTGGATACCCAGATCTGTGTAAGAAAACAATCTATTTTTATGTTTTGTTATGAATCTCTCTCTATATTTATATACATATAAATAAGTAAATATATATATATATATATATATATATATAAATTAATTAATATATCTAATTTGAAATTTGAAATAGTATGCATTTTAAATTTATTTATTTCGAATATTTTCTGACGAAATGTATGTCTAAAAATTTCATATTATAAAAGATTTTATTTTGAAAGAAAATTTATAAAAAAATTACATTAAATAAAAATAAAAATAAAAATAAAATAAAATATAACAAAAAAATTGAATTTTATTAAGGTGTGTGGATGTACCGTGAAGCCGTATCTTTCAACCTCGGTGTCGTGGCATGCTCCAACATCGTATGATAGCAGCCCTAACTGCATGCACATGGGGATCATGGCCTCCCTTTGGGAGGTGCTAGCATCAGCCATGGGACTTTTGTCCCTTTGTTATTTAACACATTTTTTAATAATATAAATACAAATTTTCTTATTTAATCTCATCTCGAATTTTATCTATATATTTATACTATTGTAACACCCCGCCGTGCGAACCCCAAAGGACAAAAACACAATAATTACAGCACAATTTTTTTTTTTAAATGCACATAACATACATGTAATACACATCAAGTCATAACATGAATTTCATTTAAATAGATTCATTAACACATACATCCCTTGGGGTACACGAGGAGTCATTACGCGACTTAGATCCATACAACAACCATAAAGAATAAAATCTAAAGATATAAAGTAAGCATTAACAAATATAACACATACATGATGATCAATGATAAGAAACCATCTGAATACGCAACTACATCATATGCATGATCATCCTAACACATTGAATAACAACTGCCATAGCCAATATCCACACCAAGTTTAACATTTCATTACAGTACAATGTTTAAGAAGTACAATGATACAAAAGTGTTCCAAATATGAGTAAAACCATCACCAGATAGCATGATACAAATGAATAGATGAATACAAAGTATCATAATTGGCTCCATGACAAATACAACTCTGGAGTCGCTGCAACAGCACCAATCCGCACCTCTCGATCCTCGACTGGGGACCCAATGGGGTGCTTAGCACGTTCCACCCGACCATGTGAGTCCGAAGACCCACCCCCCGTGCTAGGAGATAACAAGAAAGAGACCTCAACCAAGAACATCCAACAGGGAACCACAAAACTCAACGTCATAAAAAAGTATCATAACACTCAGGAATTACAATGACATAATCAACCACATCCAAGAGTCATAAATCTCATCACATAAATCAAAGCAATAACCAGCAAACAAATAACCAAAGGTTGATCATTAACCGACACAATAACATCATATCACCGTACCATAAGAGTACAAGGTCGAGACCCAATTTATCAACAAGATTTACACAAGACCAAAGAATAGACCAAATATCAAAATAGGGTAAGACCATAAATCAATTCAAAACAACTATGATCCATCAATTCAAGACAAAGACCCACTTCCAGAGGATTTCCAAAGAAACAACATAAGAAGGAGTGTTAGAGGAGAGTGTCATCGCATGGCTTAACATGGATTATCCAGGCTACCACTAACGCAAGGTGCCGCCTCCGTCTACTGATGAATTATCTAGGCAACTCGAGCGCTAGGAGCCGCCTCCATCTATGGTTATCCAGGCTTCCTATCTCAAGGTACCACTCCATAGGGTTGCTCATGCGGAACCGTTAACCTTTCATGAAGACAAGGCAATGATATTTCCAACCACGGCCTTCTCAATCCCCTTTAGTCTGTGGTAGCACTCAAAGGTGGATGAGGCATCAATTATCTTTTTAATGTGATTCTACCCACCCCTAATTAATTATTTAAATTATCACTTTTTAATTTCACTCTAACGAGGGCTATCCTGGTGCCCCTTTGTGCGCCGACCACCCACTTAGAGCCACTCCCACTCTAGACACTCAAAACATAAAAACCAAATCCAAGGGTTGTACAACATAACAAGTACATTAGATCACAATAGAGAAGCATGCAAGGCATTACCCATCTTGCCATAAATACATAATCAAAATCTCAATGATTCATGTACAACCCTTTCAAAAACATGAAACCAAAACACTTGCCACAACAAGGGCACATAAAAGGAGGAACATTAACCAATAGTAAAATAAACCTCTGGAAGATTCTCATAAAGTTACACTAGGGTTTCCCCATCAAAGAATTGACAGCAATAATTGCAAGACCTCAAAGAACTATTTCCAATGTAAATATAATGAGCAAATACACCAAAATAAGATCAACAACTCCACTCAACAACACCAACAACTTCGATACGAACTAAATCGGGAATCCAAGGGAAACCTCTATTTTCTCCTCTCGGAATACCCATAACTCAAGAACTTTTCAATTTGACTCATTAACAACTCAAGCAGAACTGTCAATCATGACAGAGATAACCTTAACCAAATTACCACTTAGGTAGAGAGCAAAAGAAAACATATAGAAATGTAAGTTAAATGAGAGAAAGTCCCTAACTCAAAATCAGCTCACGAAAAGTCATATTGAAAGGACCTATCGAGACAATACATAAAACCACTAATTCAAATATAATATATCCATTCATTCAATAAGAAGTAACTTGAACCCATCTAAAAAGAACATTATTCTAACGATCAAACATTTTCATCATTTAAGGATATCACAATATTGCAAAGTGAAGATATAATCTAATGTTATAAGCCACAAGACACTAATTCTCAAGCATACTCTTCCAAACACAAATTAAAACAATCATGAACAATAATACGGGTTCCCATTTTACACACATAATTACATACAAGGACCATTAGACACATCAACCTTGAAGAACACTATCATAAAACACTTACAATGAACAGGCCATCGAGACATCTCCATAAATATCCCACAAATCACACCCATCTTAAAACAATTACATAACACTTAAACCAATAATCAAAACACTTTGTTTAAAACAACAATCACTCACACCTTATAACCATAAAGACATTCCTTTAATTTAGGCATTATTTCAACGTTCTTATCACTTACTTTAAGGTATCCACTTAATTTAATTAAAAGAGTATTTACTACAAATAATTATATTTAAAATAACTATATCGTTTATAAGATAACCAACTCCATCGACTGTTTAATATGAATCCTAATTATAACTTTAAAATGTAATACTAAGATGACAATTCTATAAATTACAACTTTATTATAATCCTAAGGTGACGATACTAATAAATTATTTCACATAGTAGTTTGATAAATAATTATTATTCACAACTCATTAGATAACAAAAAAGGTAAAACCATTTAACATTTAACACAATAAATTATCTAAGAAGGCCCAAAATACTCTTTTCTCATATGAATTTAAAATAATTTTCACATAATAACCACATAGAAAAATTTCATCTTATTTTTATTTATTTATAATTACTTCTGCTTCAAGCAACATAATATTTATACTTTCATTATATTCCATAATCATCTAATTTTACTTACGCAGAGCAAGCACATACAAAACTCTACTTTTCACTATTTCTAATTTAACTATTCCACTTGGAACTAACCAAAGTAAGAATAAACTAATCTACCAATGTTACACAATAAGTTCACATAGGCAAAATGTATTCTTTCATTAAAACCCTATATATATGCATTAATATATTTTCTTTTAAACTTAATTTACTTCAATTCACTTATTTAACTAAATCTCTATAAAAATAAGCAATTATTTATTTCAAATTAAAGAGGAAGATATTTATTATTCCAAAGTTACCCAAATAAATACTAACTATTAACATAAGGAAACTCTCTTTCTAATCACTTTACTAACCTACTCAATAACTTAACTACCTAATAATTCTAATTTTCTAACTCCTATAAAAAGAATCATTTTCTGAATATAAACACATTAATTACAAAGTCTTAAGGAATAATTCCATATAAATCGATTTACTTTAACTAAATACACAGTTCATTTATCTACAACAAAATTAAATACCTAATTCAATAATGTTTATTCCGTTAAAATCCTTGTTTAAATAATATTTTACTAAACAACCTATCGAAATAACCATTTTTACTTTAATTATTTACCCAATTCTTTTATTTTCTAAAGCGAATTCAATACTTCATTTACAAATCAACTATCTAATTAAAATTCTTTATCACCTTTTACTACTTCACTTACCATAAAATAAAATTACACTTTTACTTAACTCACTATTTTACCGAACCTTCTAACACTCGATTCATAATTTACGTTTACACCACCATAAAATCATAAACAAAACAATTAAAGAAATTATTCATATTTTATAAACATATTGTATAAATACGAACCATTTCCTCTTGAATAATACTCATCATACAAATCTACTTATATATTGAAATATCCTCATAAATTCTAAATATAAAAGACTACCTTCACTCAAATCTTTTAATCTATAATTATGTGTCTATACTTGTCTATATAAGTAATCAAAAATATATATAAATTCAAAATAAATAGAAAGTCACTCATATATGTAGTTGGTAATTCAAATGCCATAACTCAGACAGGTTGACAAAGAAATCAGAGAGGCTATTTAATTCTGTACAACGTTTCAACTCTAAATGCTGTGACAGTGACAAGCTGCCAAGGGTTTCAGAGTGACTATTTAATTTACTACACTTTTGCAAGTCTGACGTTGCAGCTGTGCTGGTTTTTTTTTTTTTTATGGTTTCAGGGGGATTTATAAATTTAGATTACCAGACTAAGTGAAGGAGCTCATCTAAGCACTATATAGTATAACATCAATTTATCTCAGCTTCGACTGAACAGAGGTAGCTGGCAAGGGCTGGAAACATTACACAGACCAAGAGAATTAAATAATCTGCTCATTGGTCCTCAATTTCTTCACTTGAACAATCTGTTCATTGACGCCATTAGAGAAGACACACGAACCAAGCTTCCTCCAAGTTGGAGATGGTTACGGTTGCAAAATGTGAGATGCCATTATCTGGCGAATAACATTTGGGATTTTGATAAAAAAAATCTGAGGGTTAATTTAATTCTATACACCCTACCATGATCAAGCGTTGTGGCTGTGACAGGTTGCCAATTATATCAGCAAGTGAATATTGGAACGTGGAAGTATCACCATCTACTTGCGTTTTATCAAAACTCCCGCATTATCCATGATACGAAAGGGAGGGAGAAAGGTGAGGCGCATGAGAAGCCATGTCCCATCAGTCTTGTAGATAACATTTGGGATTAGATAATAATGTAAGAGATGGCGATAATTTCAAATTCCAATATTCACTTCTTAACATAGTCTCTACAGGCTAACGACTTCACAAAAGGACTTCCGATGGATCAGGCCGAAACCAACCTCCTACCCGTTATTGTTTCAATAACTTTACAAAAATAAAACTTAGCTAATGATGTCCAAAGAAACCGGTTAAGAAGTGGTAGTATAACTTGAAAATGATTTGAGAGATGAAGAGATACCACATAAATAAAATGAGTGGATTAATGCAATTCAAAGACACATGTCTAATTTTATATTTTGAAATTTGGATGGCTAAAGGCCAAAACATTGAGAGAAGAACTACATGCGGAAAAGAACCAGAGAATCAAAATCAGATGAACTGTATTTATCCCACAGAAAATAATCTGAGCCGAGTTATAAACAAAATATGAAAGATGCCTTTCAATGACCATACAATCACCATATATATTAGAACAGTTCTACTTTATTTTCAAAGAATATATATACCTAAGACAATTGCAAGGATGTTAAACATACGGAGACTCACATATAAACATCATTTTTCTGCGAAGGGCATTGAGCAGAGCATACCTTTGATTGCTCTTTCTCAGTTCATGTATCTGCATTCTCAATTGATTTTCCTGCACTTTTTCTTTCCTCTCCCCCCGCCAAAAACAAAAGACAAATCCCTCCACCCTTTAATTATTCCCTTGCATTTCTATTCTACCATTTTCCTCAACTACCAAATGTTCTATCTTCCAACCAGATTCAGTTACGAAGAGTCTATAATTAGATCTGACATAATATTGCATTTAGTTTTATTTAATTTTTTACTTTATTTAAAAACACAAACCGGATAAATTGAACCAATTTAAATCATGCCAATCTAGTAAAATATATTGGCAATAATATTTACCCTTTACGTCCTTGGGATAATTACCTTTGAATCAACTAATATATTATTAATTACCATCCAATATTATTAAAAGAACAATTAATTAATTTATTTATTAATAATTCTTTACTTAATATTTTATAAAACTAATTTATTTAATTATTTATTTCACAAAGAAATTAATAAAAATCTTATTTTATCACATTGTTTAATTACTCATACTTCTTTTAGTTATTATTTTAATTTAATAATTAACCATCCAAAATAGTTATTGTATTATTTACTAATGTAGTTCATTCAGTTATAATTTCACTTCCCAATTAAATTAAGTTCCCTTTTAATCCTTTTTAATATTTTATCACTTTTAAATTTATTAATTGAATTTAATCATTAAATGATAACTATCTTTCCTCATTTAATCTGATTATTTTAAATAACTAACTCCCAACAATAATTAAATTGACGTTTATCATTGAATCTAATTCTTTATTTAATTCCAAATGAAACAGGTAACCTTATAATTAAATTAATTTTATTAATCAAATCCAAACATATTATTAGTATGACCTCATAACCTTAAAATTAAATTAAATAATAAAATCACCACATCATCATGACATTACTAACAACTACTTACTTGACATCAACGAGGACCTAAACGGTGGCACTCACAACTATTTAATATATATGTACTATATATTTATATATATTATATATAATATTTTATATATATATATACACACCATGTTAATTTTATAATAAATTTTAAAATATTTGTTTTAATATATATATACATATATATCTTATTTTTACATAAGTATATATGTATATTATCAGTAGGAAGGCATATATATATGTATATATATATATATTGTACATATTATTTACTACTATGTTAGGAAGTAAGTTGAGAATTTTAGGATTTTGTAATATTATAGTTTTAATTAGAAAATTGGGAATAAGTTTTGTAATTATAATTAAATTGATTGATTTATTGGGTGAAATTTATTATTCATTGTAATTGTTTTATGGTTTTGATTAAACGTAACTGTTATTTTGGAAACTATTCGTTAATTCTATTGTGGCATTTTCTTCGTAGTGCTTTTGAGTCGTATGGGATAGCCCTAGATTTGTTTTATCTTTCATAGGAGCGTAAGTTATTTTAAGGGCTTCCAGAGGTGGGGAATCTGAGATGAATTGTGATCTCGTATTTTGATGTTTGGTCTATGTGTTGACCCTGGTTATGATTTAGTTGTTGTTGGTTTGTACTAGTTGTGGTTGTGTTTCATATGTTATGGTGAGATGGTTATGCCTCGCAGTGAATCCATTTGATTGGTTTAGTATTTCTTGTGATACAATCTTTTTTTTTTATTGGGCATTTTTGTGTGCTTGAGTGTCTAGAGAGAGTGGCTCTAGTGGGGGCCGGTGCACAAAGAGGCTGTTAGGGTAACCCACGTAGAGTTGTATTAATTAGTGATAACCTAAGTAATAAACCACGGGTGGGGATTAAACATTAACAAGATAATTGAGATGCCTCTTCTGCCTGTTAGTGCTATCATAGACTAAAGGGGACCGATAAGGCCGTGGTTGGCAAGGTCGTTGCCTTGTCTTCACGAAAGGATAACAACTCCGCATGAGTAACCCTATGGAGCAGCACCTTGAGATAGGCTATTAGAAGAACCATAGATGGAGGCAGAACCTTTACTTGGTTTTCTAGAGAATACATGTAGAGATGGAGGTGGCACCTTGTGATAGGATGTCTGGATAATCCATGTTAAGCCATGCGATGACACTCTCCTCTAACCTTCTGTTTGTGTTATTTTACTAAAGTCCTTTAGAAGTGGTTTATTGATTTTTCATTGGATAGTTTTCGAAGTCGTCTTTGATCTTATGTTTTGAGAGTGATTGGTGATGTGTTTTGTGACTTGTTGTAATTGTGGAAAGTGATTTATTGTTATGTTTCTAAAGTGGGTTGTTATGCTTTTTGGTTTTATCGTTGTTTAGTTCTATGTGGTCTTGATGTTATGTTATCTTGTGTGGAGTTAGTATTTTGTTATTGTTAGACATGCTTGGTCTAGTATCCTTCCTTGTCTACTCCCAGCACAGGGGTGGTTGGGTGGAACGTGCTTTGCACCCCATTGTGTTCCCTTTTAGTTGCAGATGTATATTTTATGGCAGGGTTTTGGCGAATGCTGTTGATCCAGTGTTCT
>VDFB02004846.1:0-16398 GCA_007258455.2 Sequoia sempervirens | reverse complement strand
AGGCCATTTGTTCTTCAGAAATCAAGTTAGGTAACAACACCTTGAGCCTATTTTCTATTGCCTTCGCCAAGATTTTGTAAGTTGTATTACATAACAAGATAGGTATGAAATCTTCAAGTTTTTCTGGCTTCTCCTTTTTAGGAATAAGGGAAATGAAGGTATTATTAAGTTCTTTCAGAGCGCATCCTGAAGATCTGGAGTCTCAACTGCCGCCACCACATCAGTACCTACAATTTCCCAGCAATATTGGAAGAAAACTGCAAGAAAACCATCGGGTCCCAGAGATTTGTCCGGATGTAGTTGAAACAAAGCATTCCTTATCTCAAGATCCGAAAAAGGCTTGATCAGAAACTGGTTTTGTTCCTCCAATACCAGTTTGGGAATATGTTGCACAAACTCAGTTTGTTCCAAAAGATTAGCACCCTCCCAGTCATTCAGTAGATTTTGAAAGAAATGAACTGTGGCATCAACAATGTGACTGGGTTGATCAATCTAATTTCCATCTTCTAGTATGAGGCAAGAAATTTTGTTTCCACCGCGTCTAATTTTTGTGGAATTGTGAAAGAATTTAGTGTTTTTGTCCCCTTCATTCAACCATAATTCCCGAGATTTTTGTCTCCAGAACACCTCCTCTTTGGTTAGAATATCGTTCCAGCTATTCAAAAGATCCTTTTCCTTGAGATATAAATCATTAGCCATGCCTCTCTGAATCACAACCTCATTCAAGGTTGAAAGTTCTTCTTCAATGCGCTTTTTTTCTTCATATATGTTTTTAAAGCTAGATTTGTTCCAATATTTTAGCCTTTGCTTTATATGTTTTAACTTGGAGGACAGTGAAAACATTTTTGTTCCAACGACATCAATTTCTGACCACCGCTGCTCGATAAGTGACAAAAAATTTGGGCCTTTGAGCCACATCTTTTCAAATTTGAAAGGGCATCTTGGAGGACGCCCATCCTCAATAATGTCTACAAAAACCAGAAAATGGTTCGATCCTGGACACGACAGAATTTTAACATCCAAAGAGAATGAAAAGGAAGCAAGATTTCCTTTCAGGAGATATCGATCTAGTTTTTCCCTAATAGAACAAAACCCATACCTCCTATTTTTCCAAGTATATGATCCATTCATCAAGGGCAGATCAACAAGATGATTTCTATTCACAAAATCTTTGAAATCTATCTGAGATTGGAGCTTCCTGGACACTCCTCCCCGCTTATCATTGGAGTGCAAGATTGCATTAAAATCCCCACCGATTAAGTAATGATTAGATATCCAATTGGTGCAAAATTGCTCAATTTCCTACCAAACCAAACGTTTTGCAACACAAGACGTCGGCCCGTAAACATTAATCAAAACAAAATGTAAATTAGAGACCAGACTCCTAACTGAACAAGCAATCCATCTGTTACCCCCTGCTAATTTTTCTAGCGTTACCAAATGAGGGCGCCAGAGAGTAATCAGACCCCCAGAGGCACCATCTGCTCTGACCTCTATCCATTTCCAGGGGCCCATCCTTTTACCAAATGCCAACAACCCTTCTTTGTCGAGCTTTGTTTCTTGAAGCATGCAAACTTCTACCTGTGAAGCTATAATTTGGTTCTTCACAAGGCGTCTCTTGTTAGGGGCATTTAAGCCCCTAACATTCCAAATGAATATTTTCATTGTTCTTCAGGAAGGGTGATCCCCTTCCCTACTTTCAATAAGTCCACAATCTTTTTCTGTCCAACTGCTTCTCCATCAATCTTCAATTTTACCACATTTGGAACTCTACCTCTTCTTTTGTGGTCTCCACAGTCTGGGGAAGGCATGTCATTGTCGAATTGACAAATGCCCATTCCTACTTGTGCAGTCCTAGCCAGAGAACCTACATCCATATTCTCATCTAATGCTTCATCCATTAACCCTGTGTCTTCCATCCAGCCTTCCTCATCTATAGAGAAAGGATCACTCAGGTTTTCCCTAGCTTCTTGTGCTAGCTCGACAATTTCTTTGCTAACCTCAATTAATGAGTTCAGGTTCTCCTTCCTTAAATTGTTGTCAATGATGTTCAAAGCATCACTGACCTTCTCATTCAGGGCTATATTAATATCCATTGCTTGTCCCAAGATTTGTGATTCTTTCTAAGGTTTCTTCTTTTCGTTTTCAGAAATTGAGTGTTCCGAAGCACCAGTTGGCATCTCTGTTGTATCTTTATAGCCTTCTAGAGCCTCAAAGTCTTGTTTGTAGGGTTGCTCATTTGTCCTTTGAGGCGGATAATCACTATCCCTCCATCCCAGAATTCCAACCTAGTTTAGAAAGATCTAGGTTCATAAGTAAAGGTGTCTTAAGAACACCCCATTATGTAATAGATCTCCCATCTCTTTCACGGGCTGCCATTTGAACACAAATTCACACGCCTTCAAATTTTTTTAATGCCATCCCCATCATCAGTCTTAGCGTAGGCATACTTTCCACAGATTTTATCACCAATTGCGGGCGTCTTTTTTTATACTATAATTCATAGGAAGCTTGTAAAATTTTACGATCTTGAATATATACAGAAAGTTTATACTTTATGGATCAAAACCAATTTCCATTGCGCATGTAAACTAAAATAATCATTAAATGCCATCACAATCTGCGATGAATTGCTGAAAGGAAAATGACCACCAAAAAACCATTTTACCCTTATATTTAATATCATCTCTATACCCCACCTCATACCACCCATGGATGGGGAATCCAGTTGGTGGATCCAAAACCATTTCATTACTGTTCCTTACTCTTCGGCCACCTCTTGGTGAGAGCCTTGCAGGTTAAATTCATTACAGGTTCCCAATTCCATTTTGCCCCAAGCTCACATCTCTGTGAGGGTTTTGAAGTTTTCCTCTGCTTGTAGTTGATTTTGATTTGCATTTGCTCTCCTCTTTTTGGTTTCTTTGTTCTTCCCTCTGATTTCCTTGGTGACCATTTTGCCTTAGCCGCCACCACCCTAATTGTACTAGGAGAGTACTACCATCTTTTCCTTGCCTAGGTGTCTTGCCTCCAATCTGTTCACTCTTTCTGGAATCCATTCATGTGTCCACAGTCGCTTCTTAAGCCACCTCCCCCCAATTCCAGTTTTTACGGCCTCCCATTTCTCCCATTCTTACTTCTGTTGATGGATCTTCTGCGGATTTTTTGATATTGTATATCCTCCACATTTTTCTTTATATTCTTTTCCCCGAAGGTTTTTTAGTATGGTTATTTCTATGTGGTGATCTTTCTACAGCTCTGTTCCTTTATATCATTCTTCTGTTTTCTAGGAGTTGTGCATAAAATATTTTGTATTCTTTTCCCATATGTTTGAAATTTTGAATTCTATCTACACTGCAATTAGTTTATCAAAGGATTTCAAGTTTTGAGAACAACAAGCAAGTCTTTTCTTATGTGAATTAATAGGGTAATTTTTAATAAAATAATTTCCACCTTATCAAAATTGAGGTTTTGCACAAGCCAGTTATTATGCTATGACCAACCTGTAGTGATGAATTATGGGAATTTTTTATTTGTGAAACAAATTTACTGTTTATAATTGTAAATAGGGGATTAGTGTCCTGAAAAATCAGATAACATGTTTTAATTTTAATTCAAATATTTTTAAATCATTTAATAAGTTTTAATTTTGATGCAAATATTTTAAAATCAGATAATATGTTTTAAATCTTAACTTGATGGCAACTTTCTTTTTCCACCTGCATTACTTTATGTTTTAAATCTTCATGGATGGAAATTTTATATTTTTATTCAAATATTTTAAAATTAGATAATATGTTTTAAATTTTAACTTGATGGCAACTTTCTTTTTTCACTTGCATTGCTTTAAATTTTAAATCTTAATTCAAATATATTAAAATCAAATAATATATTTAATTTTAATTCAAATATTTTAAACTCAGATAATATGTTTTAATTTTATTTCAAATATTTTAAAATTAAATAATATGTTTTAAATCTTAATTTGATGGCAACTTTCTTTTTTCACTTGCATTGCTTTATGTTTTAAATCTTCATGGAGCTATACCAAAATCAAATAATTTCCTATATAAGATTTGAATTAAAGGAATAAATATACTTTGCATTCTAATAGTGGTGATAGACTTTTAACCCATGTTAACATTCCACATTTACTCTCAAACATCTCACCGCTTGAAGCCCAGGGCTCATGCTTTTATTAAACCATTTTCAATTCCAACTTTCGGTATAGAGAATTCTATCAAACAAGCTATCAAAATCTTTGACTACTCATAAATGATTGCTATCTTTATTTTAATGCGAGGATGTTAGAAAATTATTATATAGAGTAAATTAAATCCAGAGAGTCTATATGAATTTCAGCCTTACATATACCATTTGGAATCGAGCAGGCTTCCTCATAGGAACAGGCTACCGGTGGGAGGCAGCTAGTCAATTTGGCATTTCGGATAATTCCAAGGGGCTTTGGAGCGCAAAAGGTACAGATCCAAGCGTGTCGTCATGACATCGAGTTTTCTGGAGATTTGATGGAGTGGGTTCCAACATCAATATTTGGGGCCGTACCCCATCCTTCTGAATCTAAGCGCTCATAGTACAGCAATTATTCCCACCGTGATCGAGAGGAAGGGGGGCCATCCGCAGTGAAAAATTAGTGGGAATTGGTTTTCATTTTAAACCAAACCTCCATTTTTCTCACATGTCGATGTCTTGCCCTGGGTATTATTCCGAGAATCTTAAGGTAAGTCACTCGCCATGGTTTCATTGAATATTTTTCCCAATCTGTAGGCGCTAGGCTCATTTTTGTGGTGTTTTATTCTCATATATGATATTATTGTACTACCTACTCTTATACCCCTATTTGTTTGTTTTCCTTGTCTTGAAGTTATTTTTTTGGTAGAATGTGTACAACATTTTGTCAGGATTCATTGAAGTTCAACATGGTGGCAGTTGACCAAGTTCATCCCCCGCTTAATGACATATTGATTGCGCTCTCTAGGGTTTCTCAGCTCTCTCCCGACTTTGAGGGGAAAGTGAAGATGAGGGACTGGATTTCCAGGCAGATGAGCTTGCTGGAGCAATGGGCATTAGTGATTCAAAGACAAGAGCTCCTCCGTAGCAACGCATCCAAAATAAAAGCTTCTGAGAAGTTATTATGTCTTTGCTTAATAGGAGGCTTTTAATCCCCTATCGTTCTATCAGTAAGTACACACACACTTCGTGTATATATGTTGATCGATGGAAATGAGAATATATGTGTTTATATAAAGAAGGGGTGTTCAATTGGACTTGACTTGGCTAAGCGCCTCATTACCCACTTTGAAAAGGCTAAGATGCTGCACAAATCTGTACATGTCTTCCATGAGGTAAGAATAACATACCCAAAATTGAATGCTTGCGTTTTTGTGAAAAACATGAAAGACAAGTGAGGCTCTCAATTTATTACATGCAATTTTGGAGGCCAACTATGTGCCAAATGAGACCAATTTGTCAGCAATGTTTTTTACATTGTTAAAGGAAAACAGACTGCAGGAGGCAGAAATGACTATAGTTCACATTAGTGAGAAATGTTGCCAGTCTTTCCCAGATGTTCTGCATTTTACTCAGTTCACTAATGCATTGCGTAAAGTAGGGAAGGTAGACAAGGCCTGGGAGCTTGTGCATTTAGCCAAAAACTAAGGGGATTTCTCTGAGTATAGCGCCCTTCAATGTGATACTGAATAGTCTTGGCCAATGTGGCGATTTCTCTAGAATTAATTAGGCTCTTCTACCAATTTTCTTGATATATTTTTCTTCTTGATGACAGACCACATGGTGCATTCCTCAAACATCAATTGCAAATTCATAATTGATTTTACTTGAAAGTGTTTTCTTATTGTTTTTTCTGTCCCAAGAAATCTATTTGCCAAGGGAGGGATTTTTTTTTATTGTTTTGTCAGTCTTAGGCATATGTGAAATTTGATGAAAATTTGGGGTAGTTGTTGTGCATAATGCATATGTTACATATTATTCTAAGGATGTCATGTTTATTTCATTTTGAATTTATATAGGTTAATACATGCTCGCTGATCAATCACTGATCAATCAACTGCATGTGAGATGCACTGTGGAGAAACTAAGCTAGTCCATTCCCTGAAATAAGCAATGCCTTAAGGACTTGAAACACACTAAATCCTATAACAAAAATAATCCAATTTTATTTCGGACTTTTTATTTCTAAGTCTCTCTTTGCATAAGATAAGCTTGTGTTTATATAATCTAAAGCCTAAAATTATTACAATGACATTTATTTTTAATGCTTCAATCTGTCTACCTTAATTTATGTGTATCTAACTTTTCCAGTTGTTTTAGTTGTCCCCCTACTGATTACACTATGTTTATTAAAGAATGAAGGTTGGATGTGATACTAGAATGGTGATAGATAGCCAAATTACAATATGCAATAGATAAATGTTTAATTAAAATTCAAAAACTTGAAATAAAAAAATCTAATAGTAGAGATCTAAACAGTAAGAGAACTGGGGCACCAAATACCCAATGTGTACAGGGTTGGAGGGTAAATCCAATAACTAGAATAAGATAGCTTACAGGAATCTGAATTTTGGAAACAACGATTTTTTTCTAGAAATGGCAAGCGCTTCATTGTTAGGATTTGACACCAGTTGATCATGTCTCTATGTCTAAATGAATATCTGCATAGGAGGAGCCTACATTTATAGTAAAAAAATATTACAATGATATTTAATGTTTTTAGCTATTTACTTACATTTTTTATATATTTCTATCTACCCTTTCTAGCTGCCCTCTTACATGTTAATTTATTTCTATCAATCTACTTGCACATGGATTTTACTTATAGAAAACAATAGTTAAATAATGAACTCAGTTAGATGTTTAGATCAACAAAGCGACAAAAACCAACATTTTCATAGTAAATTAGGTGGATAAGAGGCAATAGCCAAAAGCTTGCAACATCAAATTGGAGAAACCTGTAGTGAGTTCATCTTTAGTCATGTTAGCAATTTTTTTTAGCAAGATGTAAGATGTTTGTTGCCCTATTAGCTGACGGTGGAGCTGCTTTCTTGGTTAAATAAAGATATATGAGTAGGCTAAGATAAGTAATAGGTGGTTGATCCGCTTCTATTGTTTTGATAGCTTTGGTGTTGGCTCTATTGAATGTCTCAAATTTTCTGTGTTGGGTTTGAGCATATGTTGTCCTATTTATTCTAGGTTTATATTTGAAAACATAAATATTAGATGTTAATATCTTACACATGTGCTAAAGATTGCTCATCTGTAAAATTAGTGACACAGGTTTATATTGAACAAGGAATAAAATGCAAAAGCATAAGAAGAACATCAATGTGTGATGGTGTCAAGAGGCACCAAAAGAATAATGACACTATATAAATGAATACAAGTAAATGAAGGTGATTCAAGTCATTGAAAAAGTTGTGATGATTAACTCTATTTATACAGTTCTCATTAAGTTACAAAAATGTAGATTGCCCCATTAAGTTTCTAACCTCAAGATAATTGTGTTGCAAGTTTCATATGCAAAGTACACATTTACATATGCAAGTTACACCAACAAGGTACATATAATTTAATATCGGTAAATCAAAGAGACTTTACAAGATGGGTTTTACTCTTTAACAGCTCCCCCAATGCACAAATTGGAGGGCCAAAGGAAGGTGACATTAACAAGTCAAACCTCTTGAAAGAAGAGAGGCCTCGAATGGATAAATCTCACTGAAATTGTAAGATTCTAGAAAAACTATATCTATAAAAAATTGAAATAGCAGTTCGTTTCGTGAGGAAACAAATTTAAAGAAATATAAGCAGTAATATTCTGTTATGATTAGAATCTATGTCACATCACGAGGTTCATGTTTGGGTCTGCACTTGCAAGGAAAACATTTAAATCAAATTTGTCAATGATAATATTCAAGAAAATATTTGTGATATAATTTGAAGAATATAATTCTATATTTTTTAATATTTTTATTATGATATTAAAATATTCATTAATAATAATATACTATAATAGTATGTTTTAATTTCATATATATAAATTTATAAGCATGTCATATAATATTCAAAATTAATTGAAAATTTAAAACCAAAAATTAAAACCTTTAGATATTGATTCAAGCAGCTGGGAGTAAAGGTTGATTTATTGGCTCTGTGTTTGGTAGTGAGTGGAATCTTTTTCGTCGAAGGGATATGAGCTCTGCCAAATTGTGAAGCTGGACATGATAATGCAACCAATATCGCAGCTGACATTTTTGTAGTTGATGTGCACGTGGACATGACAATACAACCAATACTGTAGCTGGTGTTTTCACTATGAACATAGCCCTTGTCTATGGTTTCACAGCGGAGGACTACATTCATTATCTTTGCAGTGCCATTCTCTGAAAAATGATTGGAATTTCCCGACAAAGAAGCAACAATTTTCGTAGGGTTTTTTAATAAAATCTTTTGTGTTGCATACAAATGATTAGTAAGACAAATTTAGACAATTTTTTAGTGACTGTAATGGGATTTGTCGAATTTTGAACTTTTTGGTTGAAATTCGGTGAACCTTGTTATATAAATTAGGACAAATAAACAGTACAACCCAGGCTTGCAAGTGAGCCACTCTCAATTTTGAAGATAGTTAATCTTCATTATGCAAATTACATAAATTTCATTCCAAATGTTCATCTCCTTAGAAAACCTTTTTTAAAAATAATTCATCTCACTACAAATCAATATAAAAATAATCAATCGTTGCCTGATTACAAATGCATGTATTTTTATGTTATAGTTCCCAAAAATAAATTAAACTTTTTTTCCTAGCAATGGAACTAGCCAAAATAGAACAAGTTAGTTCTAATCTTTTAGATGTCATAACTTTTAACAGTTTGACAAGAGTGCATTATGAGTGGGGTTATATTAATGAAGCATTAGAGTTGTTAGATAAAATGATGCATGGTCATTGTTGTCCCAATAGAATTATATTTACTACCCTGATTGGTGGCCTTTGCAGGGTAGGCAACGTAGATGAAGCTCTCGAATTGGTGGCTAAGATGAAGGATGCTAATTGTACTCCAGATGAAGTTACATTTACTACTCTAATTGATGGCCTCTATAAGGTTAACCAAGTAGACGAGGCTCTTCCATTAGTAGTACGTGCTCTTTATTTGAAATGCAGGTATGTAGGTCTCTAATTTTAGGATCTATTTTTTATTTAACAGGTAATGTCTTTTTTACAATGATAACATCTCTTTCACTAAAGATTTATGATCTTTATTTACTCAGAATTTCGGTTTCACAAAATCTTTTGTACTACTCTTTCGCTCTTTCTCAGGGCTTGAAACAGTCATTTTTTCTTTATCGCTACCTGACCCTTGATCAATCATTCACCCCCTTTGGGCAACACCTGACAGCTTCATCGACGCATTCCTTTGAATTTCCAGATGCAGTGCTAGCAATAAAAAATTGAACTAGTGTAAAGGATATGGAAGCAAGAGTTGAAAGAAGTGAGTGGTTAAAAGGTTGGGAATTAGCTAAATGAAGGAGTCGTGAAGTTAAAAATGGTAACACTATAATTTAGGCTCTACAAATTGTATTTATTTTAGTGCCCATTCTTGTAGCTTGACTCTAGGACTAATTTCTACCCATCCTTAACATTTTGGCTAGTCTAAATGTCAAGTGTGTTGTGTGTTAATATTCTCTTATCATGTTTTTTATATTTTGTGTTTATTTTATTTCTTATAATTATTCTAAATAGTGTTCTTGATTTGAATCTTTAAAGACTAAAATGCACTTGCATGGACATCTACACAATTGCAATTATATCCCAAAATAACATAATCATACCAATTTCCTTTAAAATTCAGAATGGTGATCTTTTTAGTGGTTTTGTAACCACCATTTACCTATCTTCTATCTATTTTGAACAAGATTCCTTAACTGCCTCACCAAGGATAGGAATTGGGTGAGGATGGATTTGAAAAAATAATAGATATTATCTTTATCAATATTTCATATGATAAACTAGCAATGTACTTTGGTTTCCTACACAACTTATAGGTTTTTTCCCATGCAATCTTAGCTTCTTACGACACCCTAGTTATATCAATATCAGATTTTGCTTTATTTTTGAATAAATATTTTACCTAGTTGAAATTATCACATAAGGTGTTGAAACTTGCAAGATTCTTCATCACTATTCTTCTACATTAATACTCATTGGGAACTTTCTTTGGGGAGAGATTCTTTCTTAAATGATAAATACTACTCTTCACCCATCTTGAAATTCTACTCTTCATGAATTTCATGATAAGGCGATATCATTATTTGTTCATTTATAGGTATCCATCTATTTCTAGCTCTTTATTTATTTCAATATTATGTGACTATGGTATGAATTATTTTTGTTCTACAAACATTATTATCTTTGCTAAGTTGAAAGTATTTGGATCACCTTGAGATTTTGCTTCATCCTCCACTTTCTTGATAGCTGATAAAAAATTTCCTATCCATGATACTTTTCATATTCCTTTAAGAAAATTGTTGGTATTTTTAAATATTCCCATCCATCTCCTACTCTTCCTTCCATACACACTAGGGTAGTTATAGACAATTATTACTATTTTTACATTATTTTTGAAGTTTTATTCTCAGTCCTAAATACACATAGGATAGAAGCACACACAAAATAAAATTTGAATTTGTTTTTTATTTGATTTCTTATGGAAGTTGAAAGACCAAACATGGGGCTTGAAAATATTGACAAGATCCCAACAGTCACCCTATTTTCTAAGTTTCAACTATAGGCACTTTGATGATTGTCTCACATGGAGGTTTCATATTTCTTCTCTCCCTTGTTGTGTTGGGATATGGTGTTGTACTCCTTTGCATAAATTGATTTATCATGATATTGTAAATAAATAATTATTTAGTTGTGATGCACCTAGGTGGTGTGGTTATTCACACTAGGTAATTATTTGGAGACCATTTGATGTTGTATTGTAACACTGTATTATTATTTAATGTGTGGGAGACATGTGATAATAATTTAATATTGGGGGAATATTAAATAAAGTGAAGTCTTAATACCCAATATTAAATAAGGGGTCAGTGGTTTTGTATTCACATGGTTTTGTGGTACGTGGTTTTACCTTACCACTAGTTGTATTTTGTGTGAGCTTGTGTTTATAGAAGAAAACACATGTGTAGTGGTTTAGGTTGGCTGAGTGAGTTGGCTTTAATTATTGAGTCTTCTTGAGGAGTGTATTTGTGAAGCATGGCATGGTATGTGTGGATTCATGCTTGGACACATGGGAATGCATTAGAGGGCTTGATGCTTTAGAGGTATTCATTGTAACTCTTGCATTGCTTTATTGCTGAATAATATGATGGAGTATGGATGCTTTTGGAGGCTGGGTTTTTCCCTCTTGCGGTTTTTCCTCGGGTATATCTTGTGTTATCTTGTGGCTTGTCTATTTGATCTATGCATTTTGGCAACTTGTATGCATGTTTATCTCTCATAGGTTATGTAGGAAATGGATTAAGATCATGGATTAAATGCAATATTTCCTGACATGCTGGACTTAAATAATTTATTTTAACTTAGTTACATATAATTTATTTTATGTTGTGAAATCTAGATTATTTTCCATATTGTTGTGTTACTATTGTTACTTCCTATGTTTGGTTGTGTGTAACTTGTGTCTATTTTGCAAGTTGCTCATCCTCTACATTGGTTGTATATTTTTGTGTATGGAGGATAGCAACATATTTAGACATGATCATAGTTGTCTTATTTTCTATATTAAAAACTCTACCAAATTACTATTCCAAATCTTAGTTATGTTCAAGTTCTCATCCCTTAGGTCATTTATTAGGTTCTCTTACAATGCTTCCTATTTTTTAATTTTGTTGGTTTCAAAGAAAAGGTGTAGTGTAGTTTAAATATTATGTGATTATGTAGGTTTGATCTTATCTATGAAATTGGTCTTATTTGCAACTTAGAAGTTATCAAAGGAATCAACTAACACCTATTTTAGGGGTAGGAACTTAGGGTTGAATGAGGTGAGCACCTAAATTTTTGGGACACTCCTTGGACATCATCAATCTTCACACCTTCAATGATGTCATGGAGGTTTCTTCTCTTTGGTGATGGCTACAAGATGAACATTTAAAAAGTAATTCTTAGCTTTTTATGGTAACTTCAACATGGAGTCGACAAAAAATAATTAGGGCCTTCGTCATGATCCTAATATGACATATTCCTAAGTACATATATTATATATTCTAAGGATAAGCCCTTGTGGCATGCTTAACCCTAACATAAATATTCGTTAATACACTAATACCCCTTAATTAGGATGAAGGGGTATGTCCCTACATAGTTTATCCTATAAATAAGGAAGATAATTACTCTCTCATGTATCATCGTATCATACAATATTAAAATCATATATTATTATCTGATTATTGGAGGTCACCCCCTCAAAGTGGTCTATTATATTTCTAATTTTTACAAATATTTCCAAGATATATCTTAACAAGTGGTATCAAAGCTATGATTTGGGCCAAATTTTTTATTTCCATAATAACTTCCAAACCAGTGCAAATTTGGATCTGATTGTTTTTGGGTTTTGAGATATGTATTAGGTAAGCCCTTAAAAAATATAGACTTTCAAGGTAAGTTTTCTAAAATTTATTGAGATTTTACTTTTTTCATTAATTTTCTCTATGGGCCAAAATTTTAGGATTTTTTTTTAAATATATATTTTTGAAAAGCTTATAAAAATTAGGTAGGGTTAACTCTTTGTAATTTAATATTGGAAATAAAATAAATCCTTAAATTTAATGGTCAAAGTTTAGTCAAAATTTTCATTAATTTGCTCTTTAGGCTGCAATTTTTGGAATGTTTGTAAAAAAATTATACTTTTGGAAAGATTATCAAAAATTATGTAGGGTTAGTTCTTTGAAATCTATTTTTAGACTTAAAATAACTTCCTTAATCTAGTGATATAAGTTTGGTCCAAATCGAAACATCAAATTCTCTTTCATAGGTCAAATACTTTCCTACCTTAATACATCTTAAAATAAAAATAATAATTAAAGTCATGTCATCTTTAGGATTAGAGGACCTTTCTACACATATGAAATTTAAGGACCCATTTTATTTTCCACCACCTAAAATTGAGGAAAGAATTTCACAAGGACATGAAACAACGATACATTTCATCAAAGATAAAATGTTTGACCCATTTATGAAATCCAAGTAAATAAGGGTTTAGATAGATTTGCAAAGGAATTTTTATTAGAATTAAAGTCCCAACAAAACCACCAAGGTGGGTACAAACCTAATAAACCAAATCAAGGGATAGGAGAATCGTTTTGAGGTCAACAATTATACCTACCAAGAATAAGCATTCACATATTTGATGGTAGAAATGTAATTTCATGGATAAGCATAATAGAACAACAATTTAAATTTCACAATATACCAAATAATGCCATGGTTGACATAGCTTTACTATATTTAGAATTAGGACCTTATGAATGATACCAATGGAAGATGAGTGATAGACAAATAAAAATGTTTAGTTGGCAAGAATTTAGTAAAGAAATAACAAAATTCTATGAACAACCATGCATTGAAAACTATTTTACCCAACTAAAAAAATTAAAACAATTAAGGTCTTTATTTGAATATAATGTCAAGCATTTGAGATTGGAGCTTAAAGCTCCCAAGGTGATATGTTACCAAAGGATATAATTGTACATCAATGGACTTAAGGACCAAATTCAACATGATGTTTGTTTGTTGGAACCTTATACAGTTACGAAAGCTATACAACAAGCATTGCATATTGATAAAAATACCACCAAAGGTGAAATAATGAGAGTAAGTGATTAAAATATGACTAATGCTACTAGAAAAAGCATAAAAAAAATCTTTAACCTAAGAGAAATTAGTAAGTTCTCTCCTCAACAAGAGATTAAGAAAAGAGAAAAAGACCCATATTGGAATTATGATAGCAAATGATCAAGGAGTCATAAGTTTTTTAGTAGTGATAAAAATAATGAGTTTGAGTATGAGGGAGAAGTACCTGCAAGAGAACAAAACATAAAACTTAAGAATGAGGATTCCAAGGAAAAAGAAAGCACTATCATCTCCCTACATACATTGAATAAAACAAATGCACCAAAAATATTCAAAATAATTGGTAATATAGAAAATGTGAAAGTTTTAGTGGACACTAGTAGTATGCATAACTTTATCGATAAAAGATTAGCTAATGAACTCAATTGTTTTATTTATCTCGTCTCTAATTTTCAAGTCGTGATAGCTGATGGAAAAAATCTAACTTGTGGTGTAAATGCCATCATATAAAACTCTCAATTAGAAATTATTAACTAGATTAAAAAATGTTTGTTATCCCTATTAGGGGAGTGGATGTAGTTTTAGTTGTGCAATGGATTCAACAATTAGGAACAATATCTTTCAATTTTCAAGACTTAACCATGGATTTTAGGATACATGGGAAAAAGTATGAAGTTTTGGGAATAAAATCACCACCAAGTGAAATCATTAGCTCCCTTAAGATGGATAAATTACTCAAGAAAGGTTATTATAATGTAGGGGCACAATTACATTTTATAGAAGCAAAAGATATGATAACTCAAAATAAACCAAAAATTCAAGAGATTCTTCAACACCATCAATAAGTATTTCAAGAATCCAAGGATGTACCTCTAATTAAATACATTAAATTAATACCAAGAAACATTGTTCATCCCAAAAAAATTCCTGTTTATCCGCTATGTTTATTCTTAACAAAAGGAATGATTCATGGACAATGTTCTCACATTATAAGAAACTAAATAAAATCACTCATAAAGATAAGTTTCATATTCCTATTGCTAATGAATTGGAAGAAAATAAAATCTATGTAAAACAATCCAAATGTGTCTTTAGGGTGAAACAAGTAGAATACTCAAGACATTTGGTGTCACGTAAAGGTATTAAGATGGACCCTAAGAAGAGAGGATTTTTGGGTCTAACAAGCTACTATAGAAGATTTGTTCATACCTATCATCCTATAAGTAGAATTTTCTTTTGGAAAGGTAATAAAGTGAATATCCAAAAATTTATGGTAGAATGTTTGATATGCCAACATTTAAATAAAATGGAAATAGTAAATACTTTAGGCCTCTTACAAATATTTGGTATTCCAATACAAAATTGAGCAAAAATATTAATGAAATTTATTATGGAGATGCCAAAGATAAATAATATTGATGTAATTTGGTTTGTTGTGGATAAACTAATTAAGAATGCATATTTTATGGACCCTCTCATCTTTTTTCCACTAATATTAGGGAAAAAGTATTCATACAAAATATACAAAAAATTCATAAATTTTCCAAAATTAGATTGGAAAATAGAGCCACCTCAAAATTCCTAATCAAGTGGAAAACTTTCCAATTGAAGATGCAACATGAAATGATGAATGATTCATACGAAATATTTAGAGTTGCTAAGAATTGAGGGCAATGATTTTTTAAAGGGGAAGGAAAAGTTATGATCCTAATATGATATATTCCTAGGTATATATTATATATTACTAAGCATAAGCACTTGTGGCATACTTAACCCTAACATAAATATTAGTTAATAGACTAATACCCCTTAATTAGGATGAAGGGGTATGTCCCTACATAGTTTAGCCTATAAATGAGGAAGATAAATCTCTCTCGTATCATCATATCATAAAATATTGAATTCATATGTTATTATCTGATTATTGGAGGTAACCCCCTCAAAGTGGTATGATGTATTTCTGATTTTTATAAATATTTCCAAGAAATATCTTAACAAGTGGTATCAAAGCTACGATTTGGGCCATTTTTTTTTGTTTCCATCATAACTTCCAAACTAGTGTGAATTTGGATTTGAATATTTTTGGGTTTTGAGGTATGTATTAGGTAAGCCCTCATAAAAATATTAGACTTTCAAGGTAAGTTTTCTAAAATTTATTGAGATTTTATTTTTTTCATTAATTTGCTCTATAGGCCAAAATTTTATGATTTTTATTAAAAAGATATTTTTTAAAATCTTATAAAAAATTAGGTAGGGTTAGTTCTTTGTAATTTACTATTGGAAATAAAATAAGTCCTTAAATTTAGTGGTCAAGGTTTAGTCAAAATTTTCATTAATTTGCTCTATAAACTACAATTTTTGGAATTTTTGCAAGAAATTTATATTTTTGGAAATATTATATAAAATTAGGCAGGGTTAGTTCTTTGAATTTTATTTCTAGACATAAAATATATTCCTTAATCTAGTGATATAAGTTTGGTCCAAACTAAAACATCAAATTCTCTTTCACACCA
>VDFB02004845.1:0-27834 GCA_007258455.2 Sequoia sempervirens | reverse complement strand
TTGCTCTATCTCTCCTCCTTTGAAATCAAGGAAAAAGGCCAATGATCTTCAGATGGTCTTTTCAAAGAATACAACCTCCCCCTATTTTTATAACCTTTATCATTCTTCTACCTGATCCCCCTAAGAGGTAGCCTCCATCAACCCATGGATAAAAATGTGTCTTGAATTTCTCCGCTTGGACAAATGCACCAACTATGTATCTAGTTAGAAGAAGGTGAAGCAATAACCCTAGATTTTGTCTGAGATACTCAAAGGAATCCTTTGAAAGTGTCTTTGTGAAGATGTCTATAATTTTTTCCTTTATAGGTACATACTCCAATCTTACTTCCTGATGAGCAACTTTCTCTCTTAAGAAGTGATATTTGATAGATATGTGCTTTGTTTTAGCTTGCATCATTAGATTATTTGAAATATTGATGGCACTTGTATCATCACACAATATTGGAATGGGCTCATCATACACTGCGTTGGTGTCCTTCAAAATTTTCTTCATCCACAACACTTGAGTGCAATAGGATGTTATAGCAATATATTCTTGTTTTGCTATTAATAAGGACATTGAGTCCTGCTTATTACTAAACCAAGAGACTAATCTATCTCCTAGAAAGAAAGCTCCACTGTTGTTACTTCTTCTATCATCAACACTACTAGCCTAATCAACATTAGTATATGCATTTTAAAGAAAATTCATTACCTTTTTGATACCATAATCCATAGTCTGTAGTGCTCTTCAAATATCTAAAAATCCTCTTGACAAATTTTACACATTTTTTTTGTATCAGCTTGAAATCTTGCAACCAAACAAACAACTTGCATTATATCAGGCCTTGAAGTAGTTAAGTATAGTAGGCCTCTAATCATAGACCTATATAAAGTTTTATTAGCCTTAGGTGATACATCCTTACTCAAATGTCAACCAGTTAACATTAGAGTACTTATTGGTTTACAATCTTCCATACCATACTTCTTCAAAATTTTCTTAACATACTTTGTTTGAGAGATAAAGATGCCCTTTTTTACTGTACAATTTGAAGTCCAAGAAAGAATGAAAACTCACCTAACATGGACATTTTAAATTATTTCTTGCATTTCTTTAGCAAACCTCTTACATATTTTGTCATTTCCTCCAAAGAGTATATCATCAATTAAAATCTTTTCATCCTTTACTTTAATATACAAATTACTATCTGTAGTACCTTTCTTGAATCCTTATTGACATAGGTACTTATCCAACCTTGTATAAAAAGCCTTGGGGGCTTGCTTAAGACTATATAGACCCTTCTTAAGTTTTCTAACCATTTTTGGATCTACTAATAGTTGAAATCCATTAAGTTGTTATATGTATACTTCTAATTTACCATTCAAGAAGGTATATTTTACATCCATATAATAAAATTTGAATTTCCTATGAATAGAAAATGCAAGAAACATTTTGATGGCCTCCATTCTTGCCACTAGAACAATTGTTTATTCAAAGTCAATTCCTTCCACTTGTGAATATCCTTTATAAACCAATATCACTTTATTTCTCACAATTTCTCCATCTTCATTTAGTTTGTTCCTGAACACCCATTTTGTTCTGATTACATTCTTGTTTGCAGACCTTGGAACCAATTCCTAAGTATGATTATTTTCAATATAATTTAGCTCTTCTTCCATAGCTTGAATCCATCCTTCATCTTTGCTGGCATCAACAAAAGCTTTTGGCTCTATTCTTGACAATGATAAAAATCCACCTTTTCATTTTCTTTTACAAACCTTCTTGTTAGGACTCCTTAACTCTTGTCTCCAATGATATGATATTCTAAATTATTCCTTTGAACATACTTGGTAGGATTCTTGGGGACTTTCTCCTAATATTTTTCCTTTTCAAAAACTTCTTCCTTTGTGCAGGTAGATTCATTAGTCCAACAATCTTCTTGCTTTGTGTGCTTTGATAAAAGTCTTCATCCACTCTAACATTTGCACTTTCAACCACCTTCCTCAATCTTTATTATAGCACTTGTAGGCTTTGAATCTAGTTGAATACCCAAGAAATATTCCTTCGTCTAATCTTGAATAAAACTTTCTCAATCCTTCTCCATCTCTCCTAATGAAGCATTTGCTTCCAATTTTTTTGAAATATTTGACAGTAGCCGATCTCCCATACCAAATCTCATAGGGATTTTTGGTTGTATCCACCCTTAGCTAACCTCTATTAAGGATATAGGCAACAATATGAAATAATTCCTTAAAAAAAAAATCAGGTAACTTAGGTTCTTTCAACATTATTCTTGCCATCTCTTGAATAGTTCTATTCTTTCTTTCTACTACTCCATTATGCTTAGGAGTTCTAGCAATAGAACAACCATGCTCTTCACATAATTCTTCAAATTTACTCGATGTAAACTCACCACCTCTATTAGATCTTAGAAACTTGATTCTAGCATTCATTGCATTCTCAACCATTGACTTAAAGATCTTAAATCTACTGAAGGCTTATGATTTTTCTTTTAGAAATGTAACCCATGTCATTCTGAAGAAATCATCAATAAGTAACATGAAATAAATTTCACCTTAAAGAATCTTTGTTCTGGTTGGTCCATGTATATCAATATGAATTAGCTCCAGAGGTATAGTAGTAGAATACTCTTTGGTTTTAAATTTTATTCTTGTCTGCTTCCCAATCTAACATTGTATGAACATGGTGCTTGTAGGCTTGACAATCACGGGCATGTCTCTTACTGCATGCATGGAGCTGATCGTCACAAGGTTATCAAATTTGATGTATCCCATCCTCATATTCCACAATCATCATTCATTTTTCTATCTTAGGAGACACCTTCTTCCTATAACAAGTACATAATTAATCACTGATTAAGCATGGGAATCAATGAAATACATGAAGCTAATGTAAATCCAATCTAAAAGAGTTAAACACTTGACCATTTTTTAAAAAACATATAGAATGATCCTACGACTATTACCATTATCACAAGTCCATTTATAATACCTTGGCATAGTATAAAACTCAAATCATAATAAGTTATAGCTACTAGTATGCACATTTTGAAATCAAATTAATAACATATGCAACCAAACTCATTATAACAACCATTCTCTTTCATAATAATTCAAATATATCATGTTGTAAATGACAAATATAAGTATTAAGTAAGAGTCATTTACTCATCTAAATAAATAAGACATAAAATAAACACTATATCATCATTTGTATTATAGAACCTCTACCATTTCCTTCTATAACTTGAAGTGGAAGAAAGAGAGAGAGCATCGTTAAGGTGATATACACCCTACCATGAAGCATTAGCCTCTCCATTCCACTCTACTAGAGAAGCTTGACCCATCACAAGGATTTAGTAGTATATAGCCAACATGCATGATGGATTCCAACTCACTATGTGAGACATTGTAAATTAACATACCCATATACTTATGCATCATATATCAAATACACTTGTATATTGTTCAACATATCATGGATGATGATGTAAATCCACCGAGGTAACATACTTATGTATGGAAATCAATGAAATTCAATGTTTACACCCAAGAATGTCTCAACCATCTCACAATGATGCCTTGACATTTGATAAGATGGGTAAAACAGTAACTAAAAGCCTAATCCTATATTGGAATTAGTCAACAATTAATTTTAAGTTAATAATATTTATTGAATATTATGTCTAGACGGATAATCCATATACCACACACTAACTAATTTGACTGCAAAATTCGATGAAAATTTCTAACGAAATATGTATAATTTGATGTATTGTCAGGTGCTTGTAAAATTTGATGTGTAATTTTCAAAATTTTAAAAGTTTATCCCCAATGTTCGTCGAAATTTTGATGAACCTAGGTTTCGTTGAAATTTCAACTAGCAGTTTCGTCGAAATTCGACAAACATAAAAAATAAGAAAAAAATCAAATTGTGGCCGACATAAAGAAAAGTGAGTTCGTTGATTTATTGTGGCAGTGTTTTGTTATACTTGCGAATTTGCTCTACTTGAGACAGTTTGTGGAGAACTAAGGACAATTTTCTTGGGAAAAATAAGAAAAAATTCAAGAAGATATTGCCAGGTTGAGGGTAGCCATTGTCTTTTAGTAGAATTAAGTTGTGAAGTCAGATTTGTAGTTCTAGGTTTGAAAATCATATTTTAAAGCAACATGTCATCAGATTTCATTTTTAGAGGTTTAGGGTTTTGAAAATTTTATGTCCAGATTTTGTTGTGTGGAATCACCATAAGATCACAACCAAGGAACATATTCTTGTGACTGTAATTATGTGATCCATAACTCCATTGGTCATGTGGCACAGTTGTTCTATAACAAATACATGATGCATTCATGTGTGACCCAAGTTTAATGTGGCTATGTTGTGATAGAAATGGAGGCACTCATATAATGTAGTTAATTCAAGTTGTATAATGTAGGTGTCAATCATCATTGGGTGCATTCAGGTTGTCTCAAGTTTAATAGGTTACAATGTAATTATAACATGATCCAAGAGTGGTTACCTCTTGCTGCAATAAAGAGCCTATAACTCTGGTTGATATGCAAAGTGGTTGTGTTATATCAACTATGTAGTGCATTCAAGCACAACCCATGTTTAATGGGCTATTCTAGAGAGTGATCAAGATTTTCTAAACCTTATGAATGTTACTTAAAAGTGTATAGCTTAAACTACAAACCAAGTTTGTTATATACTTGAATGCAATATTGGGTTCCCACAAACTATAATAATGTAATCTACTAATAACCATTATAGAAAGTATTAAAGCAAGACCTATGCTATATAGGATACATTTCCTTGATTAGGTTTACATACCTTAATGGTCAAACACAAGCTTCCCACACACTCTAGGATACAATCCAAGATCATACCACAACCTTGCCAAGACAACTAATTTTCTGACCCAAGATTTAAGGTTGTTTTTTAATACCAACAAAAACATTGCTAAGAGCATCATTAGGGTGCAAACCCTAGGCCTTTGTAGAAACATAAACAATAACTTTAGCAGATTAGTGAGGTTACAATACTAGAAAGATTGAGACATTGTAGCTAATAACAAAATCTTGCAATATAAAGATTGTAGCCAATAACAAGCACACTATGTAGCTTAGTGGCATTTGTAAATGCAATCTATAGTAAGAAGAATGACAATCACTTGAGATGTGACAGTAAAAAAGAGGCTGAGCAGTGACAAGATAATAAAGCTCAAACCTTGCATAGTAAAGTGGAGATTTTAACAGTGAGTTTCCTTACCCCCTTGCTGACCTTAAGGGTTTTTCAAATTCTTTTAGTAGTGTTAGACAAGGAAAATGCAATCAAAGAATGACTGTCCAAATGAAGTAACAATGGTAATCATAGGTTCAATGTTTCTTCTTAGCCATTAATGTGTAATAGAGGTAGTGGATTGCATGTTTGAGTAGTGTTTTGAGACTCATCAAAGATGGGAGAATAGTAAATAATACCTTGTGGAATATGAAGTAGTGTCAATAAGGTTGAAGGATCTTAAGATCTACAATACCATGAAACAATGAGCCCCCTGTAGTAAGTAGGCAGTCTATAGGGCATAGTTTGATTTTATAGAAGGATTCTCATGAAAGGAATCTTCAAGTGATAGTGAGTGAGTTGTTTGAGATTGAAGCTGAGGGTGCAATACCCAATCTTAAAGGAAGTTAGCAAAGCAGTAAATGTGCAAGAAAATCAAATCGTACACAACAAACAATTCATAATGTTATCTTGCATAATGCCTTGAGTTTGAAGACAAAAATCTTATTGTATCTTGATGAAAGTGGTGACCTTAATAGTCAATCACTGGAAACCATGATTTTAAAACATGCTATTGTGCTTATAGAGGCAACATTTTAAGCAAGGCAGTGAGTGGTGGTTTGGAACAATGGCAGGTATGGAGGACTTGCTCTATATGCATACTATGCAGTCTAGCTTAAGAAAACATTTTTCGAAGAGATTGAAGGCGGATTATGGAACTCAAGGGTTACCATGAAAAGGATTAAAGCAAAGACTGAGATCTATTTAAAAGCCACGGTCATGAAGATATTAAAGATGTCACATGCAAAACCCTAGTAGTTGGAGTAATGAATACAATGCCAAAGAGGATAGTGTGTTGGGGCATATTTAGGAGATCTCCACACTATTTAATTACAGGGAAATACATCATTTATTTATTTTTTTAATTAAAAGAAATCATTCTAAACCCTATATAAGATACATTGATACTTCAAAAGACTTTGAAGGAATTTGAGATTATGCAAATATATGTCAAGTAAATACCTAGATTACAAATAGTAGCGGGAACAATGTAAGATTTGTTGAGCAGAGTAGAAATGAGATAAGTAGCAATGAATCCTATGCCTCCTTTCACGCACATCTTCTCACCGTTCTCTGTCATTCTTTACTGAAACACTTCTCCATTTTGGTGGTTTATGCTTGAAAATAATGTTTTGACGAAGGTTTTAGAGTATGTTTATTAAAATGAAAACTCCATTCTGGTGGGCTACAATTGAAAATAAGATTTTGACAAAAAATTTAGGGTATGTTTATTAAAGTTTTAGAGTATTTTGGTGGGCTATATTCTTGATTCCTTAAATTATTTATTCAAATGGATTGTGAGTAAATAAATGAATAACTATTTAGTCATTTTTATTTGTGTGACTAAATAATTTTTAATCAACGACCAAACTAGTAATTTATTTACTCATTTATAGCCGAGTTGCAAAAAATGAGCAAAATTTAGTCATTTGTAGTTGTTGTGACTAAACTTTTTAGTCACCTAGTCATTTATTTGTCAAATTCTACTAGTGTGTGCTTCCTTGTGCGATTAGGGCTCTCTCAATGTTGAAGGCCCTAGGAATAAGCTCGTTATAAGAAGTGACACATTGCATCTTTAACTAAAAGGAAAAATCTATATTGGCATTAGCAATGATGATTCTGAATTGTTGCTCCTTAGGAATGGGTCACTTGCTCTTACTAGCTCGCTACTTCCATCATTTTAGGAAGTTTGAGATCAAGTTCAATATTCTAATTTTAGAAGTCTAACGGTTGGAAATCACAATAAAATCATAATTTAATAAGTTTTGGAATTAACATTTTAAAGTGTTTTTTGGGGTCATTAACTTCAGACTATCTTCTCTTTTGCAAGGGTGGTTACATGCCAAATTTTTTTGGTGTAAACTATCAAAATTATTAGATTTTGTTACCTGTCTATGAATAAAAATTATTGGAGTCTGAGTTTGATATTTTTTGAAGATCTAAATAGTCAAGTTTGGTAAAGAAAAATCATGTTAGATAATATTAGTCCAGAACAAAATGAAGAGACACTTGATAGATTGTGGGCTAGATTGAAAAGAAAGGGTGATGGGAAATGTTATTGTCCTTGCAATAATTGCAAGGGCTTAAAGACGAGACAAATTTTAATCACAACTAAGAAAAATTGTAGGAAGCATAGTTACATTGAAGGGGGGCATGATTATCGTTCATTGGTAAGTTGTTCATTATATGTCTTTATATTGATTGAATTTGTAAATGTTTATATCATTTTAAAATTATATATATATATATATATATAATCACTTGATGATGATCAAAGTTTATTTATGTCTATCATTATTATAAAGGTGGGGCACCCTAGGGCATATGATATGGATTATCACAGCCCAAAGAATGTGGTTTTACAAGCAGATGAACATGGAGCTATGAATATCGAAGATGAAGTTAATGATCTTATGAAAGAAGATGATCATGCGCCAGAAAACATAGTTGAAGATGATGGTACATATACATTGATCCATGACACATTTAGTGGCAGAGCTGATCATGATGATCGAGATGACTTTGATGATGTTCATGATTTACCTATACTTGAGAAGGCATACAAGCCCCTTTATGAAGGCTCCCAAACAACTCTTCTCTCTACTGTTTGTTGTTGAACTTGAAGGTTATGAATGGTTTATCAAACATAGCAATCTCATGGATGTTAAGGTGTGTCATATATGTCATCTTTTTTCCTCTATTTTAATTTTTGTTAGTTCATCACTAGTAAATAAAAGATGAAATATGTACCATTGATATTCTTTATATTAACAAAAAAAATTTGTTGTAGATTGATTGGTGAATTTTTGTTACCACCATCAAATATTTTACCTTGCTCATACCAAGATTTATTTGGCATTATGAAAAATATCAGAATGGAGTATTAAGTAATAGATGCATGTCCTAATGATCATATTATATATAATAAACAACATGAATTTGCAACAGAATGCCCAAAATTTCATTTCAGTAGATATCAAACAAATCAACTAACAAAAAAGGTACCTTGCAAAGTTCTTCGTTATATTCCCATTATTCCACGTATGCAATGATTATTTAGGTGCAAAAACTTAGCACAATTTATGGATTACCATGCATGGAATAGAAGTGGAGATGACATTCTTCAAATTCCTGCGGATGGTTCTACATAGAGGGACATGCAGGAAAAATGGCCACACTTTAAAGAAGAACCTCGTAATCTTAGGGTTTCATTGGGAGAAGATGGTGTCAATCCATTTGGAGAGCTGAGATCTATTTACTTGGTGTGGCCTGTTTTTGTTGTCAACAATAACATTCCTCCATGGATGTCAATAAAGAGGGAGCACATAATGTTGTCAATGATTGTTCCGGATATTTGTTTACATCAATTTTATTTAACGTAGTAGCATCTCATTTGTCTTATTTATTGCATAATGACATATTTTTTTCATTCAATAGTCATGTACATTAATTTATATATATTGCAGTAAAATGGTTATAATAATTATGTAATGTTTATGTTCATTCAACTAGGTAAGTACTAAGTTAAAGATATGAATGTATATATTGAGCCTCTTATCGACGAGTTACTAAAGTTATGGAATGGCATCACTATGTATGATGTCTCTAGACCAATAGGAAAAGATAATTTCAATTCCATGCAATCCTTGTATGGACAATTCATGATGCCCTAGGGCTAACACATTTTTGTGGTATGTTATAACGTTCAACTGCACTTTAACAATATTTAATTTTATGAAGTAGATATCATGTATGTTTTTAAAATAATCTATTCATTATATATAATTATAAAAATTGACATATTTAATCCAATTATATATGATCTTGCAGGTATTCAAACAAAGAAAATTTGCATGTCCAATTTGTGGTCCAAAGATGAAATACCATCATTCAAAAATTTTAGGAAAGCAAGTGTTTGATGAGTATAGGAACTTCCTCCATAGAAATCATAAGTATCGAACTACTGAAAAACATTTTTTTAATGGGAAAGAAGAGACTACATGAAAACCACGAAGAATGACACCTCGCTTATGGAAGTTGGAATATAATAGAATTAATCATCAAGGTTATACATCGGATCAAATTGTTTATTTATCATGATATGTTTTGAATTTATATTTTTATATTGTGTTGTGTTTACTCATGCTGTAATTGACAATGATTGTCCTTGTTAATTTTTTTTATCTTATATGCTTCATGAAGGTCGTCAAGGCATTAATGGTCGGCTTCCACAAGGACTGAAAAGTTATCCCAGACAATTTCATAGGTTTCCCTACTATGAGTAGCTACAAATTTTTCATTTGTTTGATACAATGCATATCAAAAAGAATATAACATAAATGTTATGGAAAATATTGGATGGCAGGCATGACAAAGAAAAAATTGTCAAAATTTGTAGTGACATTCAAGAAGCAAATCATGCAATGAAAAATGTCATTCAATTAAATAGCGATGGAGACCAAATTAATATAAATACCCTTCCTTGGTTATTAACGGAGCAACAAATCAATGCCATAAAAGAAGTCATGAAAAATTCGATTTCCCACAGGATTTGCTGCGAACATCAACAATATAATAACAAAGAAAGGTGAATTTGGGTTAGGGATGAAAACGTATGATTGGAATACCTTCATTAAGGTAATTATTCTAGTATATTATATACACTTGTATAATGCATGTACTTTTCAATGTATTATGTTTACTACTTTTGGAAAAATAATGAAAAGATCATTTTCTAATTGCTGCATACATTCTACCTCTATCTCTCCTAGACAAATTTGACAACAATGTCAAACAAGTTATATATGATCTTGGAAAATACATGAGGTCAGTAGCGATATTTTTTCAATTCGTTGTATACATCTTATAATTTCCATTTTTTTTACTTGTGATGTAATATACTGTATATTTTTGTTAAATCTCATTAATATATTTGTGCCTTGAATCACTTGTAGATGGCTGTCATCTAAAGAAATCCATAAAGAAGATATAAATTATTGGAAGAGAAAAATTCCTTGTCTAATGTGTGAAATGAAAAAGTGTCTACCTTCTACATTTTTCAATACACAAGAACACTACCTCATACACCAAGTTGAGGAGATTGAATTGTGTGGACCTCTACACACAAGGTCAATGTGGATGGTTGAGAGACACTTAAAATTTTTGAAGGCTTTGGTTAGACAAAGAGAAAATCCTGAGGGTTCTATGGTGGAGGGATATATGGTATACCAGACCATGGTGTACATTAGTGAATATCTTCCTAGGTTTGCAACAAAGATCCATGTAGATTGCATTTGGGATCCCAACTCCATTAACAAATTCGAAGGAAAGTACCTAATGGGGAAAGGTAGATTGAGGAAAGTGAGAGGTAATTATAAGATTGTCATGGAGATTAATTGGAATACATTTTACATATGGTTTTTATGTATATTGCACTTATTTAATTTTTAATCTTCAATATACATCTTGATTATAAATTAAGGTCATATACTGTGGTATTTAACTAATTATACATTGTTTGTGAATTTCAAATTTTTTTGATACAATTGGTCGAGAGTGGGATGCACTACATTTGTACGTCGCAAACAATCTTGATTAGATGATGGTATGGATTGAACAATTTCAACAATCTAGTTGTGCATTAACATAGGAAGGTGTGGCTTCATTGGTTAAAGGAGCTCATTGTAATGGAGATTCCAATGTTACACAAAGGGAAATTGATTTAGCATATGGTTTAATCTAGATAAACATGTATGCATAAATATATTAATCACCCATATTATTTAATTATTTTCAATTATATTGATGTATATATATGTTGAGATTGTTTTTTTTGCATACATTCAGCCAAGAATAAATATGTTTATCAACTGACGATATTGCAATAATTTTTACATGTTTGACATATTGCAGGTGAAACACCACAAGGCTATGTGGTGCAATGGTCATAAATTTTGAATCAAAATGTTGGATGACATGAAGAAAACTTGCGATTCTGGTATAGCTACAGTCTTTTAGGTGACTAATGTTTCATTTAGAAGCGACATACATCTAGAAGTCTCAGAAAATTGATACTATAGGATTTTGGATGACATACTTGAGTGTGACTTTAAGTCCTTTAGATTAATTCTATTCGTCGTCCTATGGTATAGGATATGATTGAATGAAAATGATCTCGAGAGAACTATTATTGAACATGATAATGGATTTACCATGGTTAGTACAAGGTTGATCGAGCGAGCTAGAAATGAGCCCTATATTCTTCCAAGCCAATGTGAGCAGGTATTTTACTTAGAGGTTCCAGGTAAACCGAGTTGGTCATTTGTTGTTAGAAATTATCCAATAGGAAAAGGATGGTAAAGTATAATGTGGCGGAAGAAGAAGATACCGAAGAGCTAGAAGATGATGTAGATGATGATCATGATCAACAATTATTTGATGATGTCCCTGATGAAGATGTCGAAGAGGAGGAACTAGATCATGATGATGTAGGAGTTAATGTTCATGAAGATGATATCTGTATGGATGATGACATTATCAAAACTAATATGGATGATGATATGACCAATCCTTACAATGTTTAATATGGATCGGTTGATACAGACAAAGAGTTGGATGAAGAAGAAGATCAATGACATTGAAATGTATGAGTTATGCGATTATATTATCTATTTGATATTAATTACTTGATAGAATTATATTTGACTTATGTGGTTACATAATTAATTCATGATTTTTTTAAGTTATATTCCATTACATAATTAATTTAATGATGTACTTTTTAATGTTTGAAAGGTCAAAAAATTAAAACATTTCAATAGTGATGTTAACAACCTTGAAATTAGTGTGTTTTATGTTTCATGTGATCATAAAAGATTAAAAAGTCAGTTGTAAAGTTAGTTGTTCAGTGGTTGACATGTAAAGGCCTTTAAAAGGCATAAAGTGATCATTTTAATGGTTGTTGATGGTTGAGGATTTAAAATACAAGCTCTTGACATTCGAAAATCTATGTTTTTCTTCAAAATTTATGTATTTTTCCTGTTATGCAGCACTGTTTGGTCACTTGTAGCCATATTTTAATGTGAAATCAATTCCAGGTCGTGAAGATATGTGTTATCTTTTATTTGAATTTGATTTGAGTTAGAATGCTTCATTTCTTTGCATACAGCCTGGTTACCTTATTTTTGAGGGTTTTATAGTCCAAACATGATATAAGGGGACTCTTACACTTTTTGTGATTATTGTAGCTTGTGTAAGAGGGTCCATGGATACTGTTCTAATTGTAGGATGCATGAATAGGGTGTAGGATGAGAAATAAAGAAGGTATAGCTATTTTTCTTAAGAGTTTTGTGAAGAAAAGCATGAGAAATGAGAGGTGCAAGCCTAGGTTTCAACAAAATATGTATGGGAGATCTGATTTTATTAATTTTTATCCATGTGCAGACCTAATGGGTTGTTTCTTCCCCTCTTCCCATCTCCCTTACCCCTCCTAATTCTCTCTCCCTCTCTCAAGTCTCTCCCTCCTACCCCCTCTACCTCTCTCAAGTCTCTCTCTCTCTCTCTCTCACTCACTCCTATGTCTCTCCACTCTACCCTTAGCCCTCTACCCTTAACCCTTAAATTCTTAAACCCTTAAACCCTCTATCCTCTATCTCTCTTCCACTCCCTCCCTCTCTCTCTCAAGACTCTCCCTCCTACCCCCTCTCCCTCTCTTAGGTCTCTCTCTCTCACTCACTCCCTTTATCTCTCTCCCCTCTACCCTTAACCCTTAAACCCTCTACCCTCTATCTATATCCCAATTGTAAGAACTTATGAAAAGAAACAACAAGATCAAGAGACTAAACATAGCACAAAAGAGAGAGACAAGATGAGAGAATATGAATATTGTATTCTCAATATGCATGAAGATGTTCTTGAAGATGGACAATTATATACAAGGCTTTCTTATAAAGGAAAGCTAGGACACAATGAAAGGCTATGAATGAGACAAGTGTCCCAATCATATGTGTGGTAGGTAGAGAGAAATATTAGATAATTCCATGAAAGGTGGATCTCCCACCTAAAGTGGAATTATCATGCCATGAAAAGTGGAGATAAAAAGGTGATAACTAGATCA
The DNA here is from genome assembly GCA_007258455.2 of Sequoia sempervirens. Lineage (NCBI taxonomy): Eukaryota > Viridiplantae > Streptophyta > Pinopsida > Cupressales > Cupressaceae > Sequoia > Sequoia sempervirens. The sequence goes on along the minus strand of VDFB02004845.1, from coordinate 14,380 downwards.
CACCACAAAGAGTGGAATTTCTCCTACACACACTTCCCTAAGTGTCCAACTCATATCTCTCAATGTATGCACAAACCTAGATGCAAGATGAAAATAACTAGGTGTCACAAGTGCAACCTATAATGATATGCATTCCCTAAGTAAGCTTAAGTAAAGTGTAATAAGTAAAATACTTATTTACACCAACACCAATTCCTCCCTCTATCTCTCAAGTCTCACCCTCCTACCCCCTCTCCCTCTCTCAAGTATCTCTCTCCCACTCACTCTTAACTCCCTCCCCTCTACCCTTAACTCTATACCCTCTATCTCTCTCCCACTCCCTCCCTCCCTCTCTCACTGAATCCCTTTATCTCTCTCCCCTCTACCCATAACCCTAAACCATTAATCCTTAAACCCTCTACCCTCTCTCTCTCTCAAGTATCTCCCTCCTACCCCCTCTCCCTCTCTAAGATATCTCTCTCTCTTTCTCACTCCCTCTATCTCTCTCCCCTCTACCCTAAACCCTAAACCCTAAACCCTTAACCCTTAAACTTTAAACCCTTAAACCCTCTACCCTTTATCTTTAACCCTCTACCCCTTATCTTTCTCCCACTCCCTCCCTCTTTCCCTCTCTCTCTCAAGTCTCACCCTCCTACCCCCTCTCCCTCTCTTAGGTCTCTCTCTCACTCACTCACTCTTATATCCCTCCACTCTACCCTTAACCCTCTACCATCTACCCTCTACCCTTAACCCTCTATACTCTATCTCTCTCCCACTCCCTCCCTCTCTCTCTCACTAAATCCATTTATCTCTCTCCCCTCTACCCATAACCCTAAACCCTTAACCATTAAACCCCAAACCCTTAAACCCTCTACCCTCTACCCTCTCCCTCTCTCAAGTCTCTCCCTCTCCTACTCCCTCTCCTCTCTCTCAGGTCTCTCTCTCACTCACCCCTCTATGTTCCTCCTCTACCCCTTAAACCCTAAACTCCTCAACCCTTAACTCTTAAACCCTAAAACCATTAAAACCCTACCCCTCTACCCTTAACCTTTGTCTCCCCTCTATCTCTCTCCCATTCCCTCCTCTATCAAGTCTCCTCCTAGCACCACTCCCTCCTCTCAGGTCTCTCTCACTCACTCATTGAACCCCATCTCAAGTCTCTCTCCCACTCCCCCTCTCCCTCTTAGGGTTCCCTCACTCACTCACCTCCACTCAATTCCCTCTATCTCTTTCCCTCTACCCTTTAACCCTCAAACCCTAAACCCTTAAACCATCTACCCTCTAATTCTTAACCCCCTCTCTCTCTCTCAAGTCTCTCCATCCTACCTCCTCTCACTCTCTTAGGTCTCTCTCTTACCTACTTACTCCTCTCTATCTCTCTCTCCCCTTAACCCTAAACCCTAAACCCTCCTAAACCCTTAAATCTCTACCTTAACCCTCCTTTATCTCTTTTTCTCTCTCTCAAGTCCCTTCTCCCTCCTAGCACCACTCCTCTCTTAGGTCACTCTACTCACTCACTCTATCTCAAGTCTCCTCCTACCCCTTCTCCCTCTCTTACCTTTTCTCACTACCTACTTCCTATCTCTCCCCTCTAGCCTTAATCCTAAACCCTTAAACCATCCTACCTCTAATTTTTAACCCTCTCCCTCCTCTATCTTCCCACTCTCTCAAGTATCTTCTTCATTATCCTACCTCTCTCTCCCTCTATTAGGTCTCTCTCTCCCCTTAACCCTAAACCCTTTGACCCTAAACCCTCTAAATTTCTTACCTCTACTCCTTAATCCTCCTCCCTTCCTTTATCTCTCTCCCACTCCCTCCCTCTCTCTCTCTCAAGTCTCTCCCTCCTACCTGCTCATCCCTAAACCCTCAACCATAAACCCTTAAACCTTCTATTCTCTACCCTAAACACTCTTCCCATCTCCCTTCCCCCTCCTAATTCTGTCTCTCTCTCTCTACCTCTCCCCTTTTTCCCCTCCTCCCCTCTCCTCCCTTCTCCTCCTAATTATCTCTCTCTCTCTCTCTCTCTCTCTCCCTCTCTCCCATTTTCCTCCTCCTTTTCCCCCTCTCTCTATCTCTCTCCCCCCTCTCTTTGTCTTTTGTCCTCTCCTCTCCCCTCTCTTCCCTTTCCCCTTCTCTCTCTCTATCCTTCCTTTTTCCCTCTCTCTCTCTCTCTTTCCCACCCTCCACCTCCTAATTACTCTTGGGTATATGTGTGCAAAAATAGGATATCCGATTTATAGCACCAATATATTACATTTTAAAATGTTTTTCAAATTAGATATTAGAAACGAATTGGATATTTGATTTGTAGTCCTTTGGCTTGGGCATTGCTATGGAGCAATGTATTGGCACCCAACCCAAAAAAAAAGTCAACTTGGGATTTTCATGTTTTTTGGTGAGTTCAAAATGCTGCTTTTTTCATGTTGCCACTTTTTGGCCCATCATGATCTTGCACATACCCAGGTCTAAATCAAGTAGTTGTTATTGCTAAGGTGGATCACTCCTTTCTGCGAAGGCCATACACTTATGATTGGGTCAAGTGTTCTTTTCTTTAGAAAATTCCTATTGCCTTTTTGATAGGTTAATTATGATTTGATTAGATGGGCTATGAAGCACTTATTTCAAACAAATATCTTTATGAAAGAAGTATATTGGCATGAAATTAAATATGATTTGTATTCCAATGTAAAAACTACAAAGAATGGAAACAATTCTTTCAACACATAAACTATTATGTAGTAGTCAATTAAAATGAAAAAGCTTACTCTATATTAGTTAGGATACACAACTAAGAAAATGATCTAAAGTGACTTATTTATCCTAGAGGAACTAAGTATATAGTATACAAAGAAAACCAACAAACCCACAACTACCCCTATTTTGAAGGAGTTTAGTTTTCTCCCCTTCCTGATCTCGCTAATATTGTCTAATTATTTTAAAGAGATGAAGGGTCATAACACAACTTTATTCAACCCAATAAATAGCTTGGTTAATGAAACTTGACAAAAGCAACAAAACAATTGCTACATTTGGCATTTCATGTTGAATGAAGAGTGGTGACAATAATCTACTTATAGTTTAATAAAACACTATTTTTATAAGAAGGCTTTACATTAGAAAGATAAGTGTTACTTATATTTTAATAAAACACTATTATAGTTTTACCAACATATAATATTGTATGCTTTCATGGCTTCTGGCTTTAGTTAATATCAAATGGGGAGATAGGAGAGGATGGGGAGAGAAAGAGAGAGAGAGATAGAGACATGGGAAGAGAGAGATGGAGATATATGGGAAGAGAAAGAAGAGAAAGAGATAGAGAGTCGATGGATAGGGGAATAGGAGGGAGAGATGGTAGAGATAGAGAGGGGAGATAGAGAGGGGGAGGAGAGGGGAAGGAGAGAAAAAGGGACATAGACAGAAGAGATAGAGAGAGGAGGAGGGATAAAAAGAGAAATAGAGATAGAAAGATAGAGTAGGAGAGATGGAGGGAGATGGAGGAATGAGAGAGAAAGAGGAGAGGGAGAGAGATACCTAATTAGACAAAGGGGGGAAGGGAGGACATAGATAGTGGGAGGAGAGTAGAGAGATAGAGAGCGATAGGGAGAGATATATCAATCACCCTCCCTATATCTATATATATTCATCCTTATCTCTTTATCTCTCTACCTCTCTCTATCTCTTTATCTCCCTTTCTATGTGTATGTTTCTCATTATCTCCTCTCTCTCTATATTTCTTCCCTATATTTATCTTTGTCTCCTTAAGTGTGCAATGGGTACATTGAAGAGGTCTTAAAGGAGAATTATCATATCTTTAATCAAATGGCATGCTACCTTGAGCATAACTCCTCAAGGACACATGCCATCCTTGGATTGTTGACATGAAACAACCAATCAAAATTTAGTTTCTCTATCTCATATTAATATATATTACTATTATATTAAATATATATTATATTAATTATATTTTGTATTATAGAAAAATATATAATTTATTATTAATTAATTATATTTTGTATTATATAAAATATACTTATTATTAATTATTAATTATAATAATTTAATATGTATTTAATAATTTTTTAAAAGAATATAATATATAATTATAATAAGTTGAATAATTATATTATTTATTATGTAAAATATAGTTAATATATACTTAACTATATTGTAGAATATTAAAACCTAGCTAAATGGCGCCAAAATTTTCAATTTAATTAACATACTATAAAACCTAATGAAACCAGGTTGTAGATTGCCAAATTGGAGAAGTGAAAGGTCAATACCAACACAGAGCAAGAGTTTGGAGTAGTGAAAACAAGGTCAATGCTAGCACCGAGGAAGAGTTTGGAGGAGTGAAAACAAGGTCAATACCAGTGTCGAGGACAAGGTTGAGGGAACTCAGGGAAAATCGATGACCAAGGGGCAATGAGTACTGTAAGTTTGGCACCCCCATTCTCTTTAACTTGCAATTTTCATGCCTAATTTCCAAAGATCTTCTCATACATTGGCACCCCCATTCTCATAAAATGGTATAAGATAAGACAGAAAAAATAAAATAGCTTAGTCTTTCACATTTTTATCGACTAGCCTCACAGGTCTTGGCAAAACTCCCATAATCTACCCACATCTTGGTTGAGGTCTAGGATTTCATCACACATAGCCTTCATCACATGAGTCTAAAGCAATTGTAGACTTAGCCCAAGTATATACTAGGCTAAGGTAGATCTAATGAATGGAAATAGAGGCATACAATTCTTCTTTAATACCTCCACCACAAACATATGTAGGGTGTTGGTTGTTTTTATGGTAAGCAGGTTGATCTTCTAATCTACCTATGGAATTTCCAATTCCAATAAAGGGCAGCTCGAAGGACCTGGACCAACTGACGAGGATTTTAAATACCTCCTACACTTTGGGCTCTGTAAGACCTGGGAGGGTGATCCCTTAATGCATTTACAACCTCTGCACCATCATCATAAACAACATTAACAACGACATATAATCTCATTTAATAGCTCAGCATAATAGGATAAGATTGAATAGAATTGGTCGTTTATCAATAATATCAACTATTTGGAGCATGAGATAACTACAACAACATTTCATAGTATAAGATAGTCATTGATTTGCAATTTGTAGCAAGCTCTAGGTAAAGGCAAACAAATACTTAACCATATGAATAAGTACAACTTAGATCAGTGCCATATATCCATTGGAGGAGTGAAATTTATAAGCATCTAAGGGTTTATGACAGATTTAACACATAACATATAAGATCCTTGATAACATTGCTTTACAATCTCATCAATATGTATTCTAACCCAATACTACTTATCAAATCCTTATTAGAACATATCCACCTACAATACTACTTATGAAATCCTTATACAGAACATTCAAGCATACAACCTAGTTACCCTATTTTTGAGGGTTTTGTAGTCCAAACATGATATAAAGGGGCTCTTACACTTTTTGTGATTATTGTAGGTTATGTAAGAGGCCCCATGGATATTGTTGTAATTGTAGGATGCATGAATAGTTCATAGGATGAGAAATAAAGAAGGTATAACTGTTGTTCTCAAGAGTTTTGTGAAGAAAATCATGTGAAATGAGAGGTTCAAGCCTAGGTTTCAGCAAAATATGTATGGGAGATCTGATTTTATGAATTTTTATCCATGTGCAGAACTAATTGGTTGTTTCTGAACACTGAATATAAATGATATACATACACTCACACACACACACACACACTCATATATATGTATGTATGTATGTATATGTATTTTTAAATGTAAATGTAAATGCAACTACTGGATGCTCTCCTAGAAGAATTAAATGCAACATATCATTAAAGAAATCTATATCTATGTATATAAATGTGTATTTCTAAATGCAAGTGTAAATGCAAAGAGCATATGGTTTTGTAGTGTTATAGATACAACATATCCATAAATTAATGTAATTGAAATTCTAAAGTCTTCAACACATATAATATGAAATCGATCAAACTATTAAACTACATGAGAAATAAATGAAAACAATAAATGCATATGTATGTGTATTTGTAAATGTAAGTGTAAAATAAATAAGAATAATGAAAATTATAAAAGAATGCAAGGGGAGACCAATGCCTTATTGGGTATATGGAGTCTAATGAATATCTGTAAATGTGGATTTCACTAAGGGAAATAATTCAAACTGCCAGGTAGATAAATTGTTTACAACTTGTGTAAACGTGCAAGTGAATAATTGACAAACTCTTCTTGAGATAGAATGGAAATTCTAGTTATGTGATTCTTTTTATTAATCCAAGTAACACTTCCCAATTGTTGTGATTGATTGAAATATTTTAATCCCTACTTTAGAGAATCGAATAACCAGATCACACATATATAGCAAATGTACAATGATAAACTAAGTATAAACTTGTTATATCAATTTAAATAATAGAGAAGCATCAGAATGGAGAAAATCAAATAAGTGCATAAATTTAACAAACAACTGATACCAAAATCTTAATCTGCAACTTAGATATCTTCATTTACTCCATCAAAATACATGCATTTGAGTCTCTGTATATCAAAATTAATTGTCTGCTACAAATGACCTATATGCCATCTGTCTGGTGTCTGTATCTTGGCTCTCTTCAACACTTAGTTCTCTAGGAGGGTAGCTATAATCTTGAGTTTTTAGTTCTCTAGGAGGGCTAAATAGAAATATGAAATTACATAATAGAACATTGTAATCACATTTGATACAGATTCAAATACTAGTTGTCGATCCTTCACTTTGGTTAAATGATCGAACGACTACCTTCAAAACAAACTGACACAATCTCCATCATGGAAATAAGGGCCCACCATACTATGTGTTGCCAAGGAAATCCATGTGGCACCTGCCCACGATATTGCGATCGATAAAGACCTCACAACTTTTGATCACGCTATGGCGGGAAACCGTGGATCTCAACCATCGGTAATCCTGTTCATTCAACACAGTCACCAACTTTGTCATTACCCATCAAGCACCTTTCCTACGGAGATTATAACATCTCTATTGATTTGAAACACATGCATCTCATAATTCTTTAGTAACCCACTACATAATGTATTAAAACCAGATAAATGTATCAAAGTATTCTATCATCTCTTCAGCTTCACTAAATGAGACACGTGGTGCTCGCCCATGATATTGTGATCAACCAAAACAATGTGGTGGGGTCATCACGGGATGGCGGGGAACAACTGAGATCAAATGATAATTGATCTATGGTCATGCAAACTTGTCCCTCTGCAAAATATAAAACATTTATTAAAAGAACAAGGGGACATCACTAGGCCGATGATAAAGAATGACATAAGTTGATTTTTAGACGAGGTAGCATGAGACCATCCAAGACTTAAGAAATAATAAAGTCAGGCGAAGGAAATAAAATGATAAATTAAAAGGGGCCCAGCCTAGATGAAGTGATGGGGCTTAAGTTGTTTTAAAACCCTCCCCAAAAAAGTAATGGCCCAAAAGATCCCACCCAAGGTGTAAGATAAACACTAGGGTTTTACATGAAGACAAAGGTAAAACCCCAACCTTAGGCTTTTCCCACACACCATAGATGACCAGAGACATAAGGCAAGATAAAAATGGAATAAAAAGAGTAAAATTTTGAAGTTCCATCACAAGGAAAGGTCTCCTCCCTTCTTGGTAGTGATAACCTCCTCCACACACAACCCTTAAAAATTATGAATAGAGGAATATAATCTTTGAAGAAATCAAAGTTGATTCTCTCCTACTTGATGCAATTAGTCATTTTATCACCTTAGAAAACATTTATAGGATTACTAGAGGCAATACACCAATTCCTTCTGTGAATAAAAGAATTTGACCACTTTTCCAGAATGATGGTACTTGAAGTAGAGAAACCTTAGGTTAAATGAATAATTCCTGAAGGTTCTTTTAACCATGTCCAACCAGAGAATGGTCACATGTGTACTTGGATACCATGGAGAAAGGCTCTTTTGGCTCTTTCATCAATCATCCTACCTTAAAACATACCAAAAGTCTCTTAGAAATTAGACATAGGAAGATTTAAGATGACTTAAAAAATAATTATTTCCAAAGCATAAACTTCATGATGACTTAACCAGGCCTTAGAAGGCACACACACTCCCTCCCATTGTCCATCACTTAGACATATGGAAATTAAAATGTAAATTTTCATATTTTTAGTCACAAGTGTAGGTGTCCAATAAATCACTTGGTGGTGTTTCCCTTCAAGTTTATTTACTTGAGTGAAGAGAAAAAGTCCTTTGACTACAATTAGAGAATACATTTGAGGCCTTGGTTGTGTAATTGGTGGACCATAGTCACATTTAACACTTGTTACAAATTTTGGGAGTTAAAAAGTTAAGTAGATTTTATTTGTGATGGACACATTTGGACGGTAGTAACAATAACTTGCAATCTATCTAGATTTGATTACCTTATAACCTGTGAAATTCTAGCGATGAAATGATAGATTAATCATGATGTTACCTTGGGATTATATCTCCATGAAAGAACTTCATCCAACATCCTTATGAGTGCAGGTACCACCAAATAGGTATTTGTTAGATCTGTCTTCTTCAAGTGAGGGAAATTCAGGAAGAGAAGAGGAAAGCGAGACATGTAGTATGTCTAAAAGAGGGAGATCAACTAGAGGTCAAAAGATTAGAAGAAAATTTTGTAAACACACAAATTTTTTTCTTGCTGAAGGGGGTCATGTTCTTATGATGATGAGAGCATAGGCGACGTTGAGGTTCCCTTGAGGTACAAACATCTAGGGAAACAATGGATACCCAAGGAACTTCCTCCAATAAACACTGATTTTTGTGTCAATGAGAGGATATATCACATAGCACCATCGTCATTACATGGTTTGGGCTCATTTTGCATGGACGACATAAAGGTCTGTTACGAAAAAGTTACCAAATTGATGGAGTATGTCGAACCCTATTACAGTTACAAATATTGGATGCAACTGGTTCGATATACATGAAGCATGCATAGGTATGCACTGTCAACAAATTATATACAACTAAAAGATAAGGATCAAAATAAAGGAGGGGCTATGTACATTGACGGAAGGCCAAAAGCATCAGAGAATATTGCAGGGTTTATAAACAGTACATGACCTGGGTCAACAAATAAGCAACCCAATTGCATATTCGAGGCGCGCGAGGGAAACCGTGTATTCATGAGCAAAAGGATAAAATCAATAACTGCAAGGGAAGAGTTGCTAATTGATTATAATTTGAATCGCTTAGTTACAAACACAATTACTATAGGGGTGGTATGTACTATGTACCAATTTACCCAATCTCCAATTAATGACTCCAATATACCATTTTATTCTTATGTTTTTTTCATAAGTCTATTGGTTTCATTTTGGGTGTCGTTTTTATATTTAATTTGTCACAAACACATCGGATCAGACTTTTAGAAGGCTCTAGCCTAGAGCATAGATCACAATGTATATTTAGGCGCTTCTACTCAACAATTTTACCTCATTGTAGTTGTACAAATTAGATATGAGCAAAATGTTTTATTATTATTATTTTTTATAAGTTTATTGGGTTAATTTTGATAATGTTTTTAATATTCTTGTTGTAGTCGACTGATCGAGGAAAGGCACCAACAGTAAACGAGAGCATCCATAGGGAGGTGCAGTCAATATTATGTGATGATGACATCACTTATTCAACAAACCCTCTCGATATGATAAGGAAGACCCAAAAAAAATGCAATGAAGAAATCCTTAAGTTGTTATTCATAGTGCCTCAAATAGATGAGATAAGAGAGAGGGTTAAAATATTGACTGAGAGATCACAAAACTTGCAAGTAAGCTGTCATGAGGTCTTTAATTATAACATAATTTTATTCATGGTTTTATATTGTGTACTCTTTTATGTCATGAACTAAATAATGTGTTGTTTTTACAGGATTTTTTGCATCCTCATGATGCTCCTGACCATGATCAGGGTACTGCAAGTGCTACCCGAGGGGTAGGGGTTTGTACAAGTGTCCATCATGATCTTCCTGTCGCGACATATCACATCATCTCTAATCTCCATCATCCTGCAAGGCTCTATTGTTGTCCTAAATGCTCAACACATACCATGCAAAGACTGCTAGTAGACCCTTGGCAAACACATGCGTTAGCAAATGCATCGACATGTACTTGGGGATACAGATAACAATTAGTACCTGCGGATATTTTAGTAGCATTTCCGGATCTTCCATTACTAGTAATGAGAACATTTCCCACACATTTGGTGACCGAGGATTCGCTTCCATAAAGATAGAGAAGGTCCTGTGTACCTAAATGTTTAATTATTATATATAATCCAATTGAAATTACTTAATAACGCCTTTAGACTATTGATCCCATGATCATTTCTTTGTAGGAAATGATTTTTTTATAAACATCTAAGTGATATTACATTGGAGCTCTTTGGACCCACCATACGTACATAGTGGAATTCCCAAAATCAAGATTTAAAAGATGAGATCATTAACCGTTTAGTTGTGCTCTTCGGTGATAAAAAATTCAACCAAACCAAGGTCCTTAAGAAAGCTGATACCTATCTAAAGTATGTGAGGGACCAATATAGGTCACATTTAGAGAAGAACAAAAAGTACGAGCATCCCCCCATGATTCTGGAGAGGGAGTGGAAGGACCTGGTGTTAGATGGAAAGGAGAAGGTTGAAAAGAAAAAGGAAAGACACCACCGAGCCAAGGAAGGTATGTGAAACTATCAAGAATGTAATTATATACTAATTACTCTTTCTTTTTACATAATCTAACACATTTCAAACTTTTCATAGGCTGCCCAACACATCGAAGGCAACAAAGGAAAGACTAGAAAAACACGGGCAACACAAACTTGGCTCTGGTGGTTATATGAAATTAGCCGCATGAATTGTAAGTATTAATAAATGAAATATTGTATCCAAATAATAAATTGAAAACAAATTTGGTTTTATCACACCATAGAAGCAAAATTCATGATCTTATGCAAAAATGTAGGTCTCTGAATTCAACAAAGTTCCCACAGAAGAGGGCCTGAAGATTTTCTTCCAGCAAGGCTATGGAGCCGTGGTTGAATGCCTAAGAGTCTTGACTGGGAAAACACAATCTTCCACTGCATCCGACACGCAGGTAAATAAACTCAATAAAGCTTATTTAAAATTGAATACTTGTGCAATCTATTCAATATTAATTTCCACCATAAAGTAATTATATGCCTATTTGTTTTAAATATTCAAGCAATGATAATACTGCACATGACATTGGAATGCAACTTGGTGAGGGTGGAGTACAACCTGCAGATGAAGGTCATGGTGTGCATCCCGGTACTTTAGAGCATGCAGAGTGTGATCAACATGTTGAGAATGATTAGTCTAGAGAAGATCAAGAATATGATGTGGCCCCATCAGGTAAAGAGGACCACTCTAAAGTTCTTTTAAACATATTTAATTACAATTGGTGTATTAATTAATGTAACGTTTCGTATTACAACTTTAGAGCATGTAGAGTGTGATCAACGTGTTGAGCATTATCAGGCTAGAGAAGATCATGAACATGATGTGGTCCCATCAGGTAAAGAGGACCACTCTAATGTTCTTTTAAACATATTTAATTTCAATTGGTGTATTAATTAATGTAACCTTTTGTGTTTGAACTGCAGATCAGGATTTAGAGGGTGTTCAACATGTTGAGCATGAGTTTATAACAGAATTTCAGGAACATGATGTGGACCCATTAGGTAAATAGAACCACTCTAATGTTCTTTTAATTAATGAAATACTTGTAAAAATAATTATAAAACATACCAGTTTAACATTTTTTTGTTATTGTAGTAGGCCCCCCCTTGTAGCAACATCCACGTCATGAGCAAATGGCTAGGTGTACATTAAGATCATGAGCAGAGGGAAAAACAACTAAAGGGGGGACAAATGATTTAGAAAACGATACTCCACTTCATATTTTTTTAGCTTTAAAAGAAGGGGGGAGAGAGCAAAGGGTAGGGGGAAAGAAAATGCTTGAATGTATAGCAAAGTACAACATTTTGATCATTATAACAATGAAACGAATCTTATGTTTGAAGCATTAATATCATTTAGAACATTTATGATTAAGAATGAATGTAAGTAGAGAAACTTTTGCATACGTGCAGATGGTACAAAATTTCATGGTTAAGTGGAAGCCTCGCATCAACAAAAAGATCCAAATATTCGTGTATCTATCTCAATCGAGCCTCTAAACCCTTCAGAGCTATCAATTTTTCCACTAACCTGTTATGCACAAAAGTCAAATTTTAGAGTTATGTCACCACTAAAAACAGAAGAAACATAGCTTTGAAACCAAATTCACACACAACACAACGTGGTATTCATACAAATCCATACAAACAAACTAAACTTAGAACATTGGAATGGAAACAACTTCAAATTATGTGCAGAGCATGGATTTAGGGTATAAAGAATCATTTTTCTGCCACCATAGTGAAAATTTAGCACTTTATTTCATCTTTGTATATTGGTTTGATGCTTCAAACAATGCATTTCTTGTATTGAAAAGTGCATTACCTTATTGAGCTTCTCTTTGTTTCGAGAATAGTTTAATATTCTCTACTTAACAGGGCCAACCACGTGACAATGGAAGCTCATTTGGCCCCTCCCCCCCTCACATCGCTCTCAATTCCCCATACCCAATCATATAACATTAATCATTCATTCATCCATTAATAACATATAACATTCATTCATCCATCCATTAATAACATATAACATTCATTCATTAACATATAGCATTCATTAATTAACATATTCACATTCATTCATTAACATATAATATTCATTCTTTCAATTTTTACATATTATCAAAAATATGGTTGTCATGATATGATTGCATTCGAAGATTATGAAATGCATAAAAATATTATACATCATTTACATTTGGTGGTGGCAACAAATATAAAACTAGATTGGTATCATGGAAGACCTACAAATAAAGTGCCATGGACAATTTCTATGGAAGAGCATGAGACAATCATAGATGCATTGCAAAAGAGAGAGGATGCAGATGGTACAATGGAATAAGTAAATACAGGTAAATATAGTTTTATTTTATATTGTCCTTTTAAATAGATTAAATACATGTTTCAATATTGGTCAAGTGTGTTATTAGTTGAAATTGATTTAAATTGTCCTTTTATAGATCCTTAAGCCATAATAAAAAAAAGGATCTAGTCCATGCAGATTCAACCTAGACAACATGGAATACTTGGTAAAAATAGGTGATTATTAGTTAAATTATATTTAAATACATGTTTTGATTACATATTGATATTGCTTGTACATTAATAGTTAAAATTGATTTAGAATCCTTTTTTGTATCCTTAAGCTATCATTGCATTGATCTCATACTTTGAAACAATAAGGAGAGGATGTCTGGATTCAACCTACACACATGTGTGGAATATGTTTAATTGCAGGTACTTGAGTTGTGTACATATAGATTATTTTATATAAATTAAAATATCTATGTTTTGATGATTTCATTGATATTGCTTGTACCTTTTTGACATCAGGTGGTGTGAAGACCTACTACATTCTGGGCATGAGTTTGAGATGTTCTTGAGATGGCATATCCAAATTTTGTAAACATTGTTTTGAGATGACATATATGTGCATACATACTTACAAAATTAAACATTTTGTACAAATTACAAATACATGTACATACACAATTATGTACTCTATGTACTCCTATGTATCAAAATTGATATTCTATATATTTTGTTTGTTAAATGTGCATGTTTTCCTACTTTGAAACTTTATATTTTATTGTATAATCACTAAATATCATCCATACATTATTGTTAAATCAATTATATCCTTAAGACATTGTATTATGACCCTTTAATACCCCTTAAGACATCCCCTTAAGACCCCTTAAGACATCGTATTATGACCCCTTAAGACATCCCCTTAAGACATCCGATTAGGACCCCTTAAGATATCCCCTTAAGATGTCACATTATGACCCCTTAAGACATCCCCTTAAGACATTGTATTATGACCCCTTAAGACATCCCCTTAAGATGTCGTATTAGGACCCCTTAAGACATCCCCTTAAGATGTGTTGTATTAGCACATATCCTAAATATTATACTTAATTATATCATTTGTTATGATGACTCACCCTAAAACTTATAATACTTGTTAATATCACTTAATATTTATACTTAATTATACTCTTCTTTGATCCCATTAAGATGTTGTATTACAACTCCCTTAGACAACCCATAATTAGTGTTGGGTGCTATTATTTGTTTTGATAACTTATAGATTAGTATTC